>CM060638.1:5874202-5931702 GCA_030578275.1 Meda fulgida | reverse complement strand
TGTCACCTTGGCAATGAGTCCTTTTTGTAGGCCATCAGTTGAGATTGAACCAGCTGATATTAATTTGTACTGACAAGGGTCTGGATTGCTTTTTAGTTTCTGATAGTTTTCAGCTGTCGTCTTGGCTTTCCATGCCTTTTTGCACCTCCCTTTCTTCATGTGTTCAATACTTTTTCCCTGTGTCATTTCACATTATTACACATAACTTTATTTCTGAACTTCTTTGTTTTGGTTTCTTTGTATGTATGGATTGCTTGGGTTGTTACCAACATCTAGTGAAAATTTCATGTCAATAGCTCCTTTGGAAATATATTTACTGAGAAAAATTGTGACGTGTTCAATACTTATTTCACCCACTGTATATACAGACGGACAGATAGACAGATAGATAGACAGACAGATAGATATATAGACAGACAGATAGATAGACAGACAGATAGACAGACAGATAGATAGATAGACACAGATAGATAAATAGACAGACAGATAGAAATATATATATAGACAGAAAGATAGACAGACAGACAGACAGACAGACAGACAGACAGACAGACATATAGACAGACAGATAGATCGATAGACAGATAGATCGATAGACAGATATAGACAGAAAGATAGATAGACAGATAGATAAACAGACAGACAGATACAGATAGATAGATATACAGACAGATAGACATATATAGACAGACAGATAGACAGACAGATAGAAAAGCAGACAGACAGATAGAGAGACGAACAGACAGATTGATAGAAAAGCAGACAAACAGATAGACAGATAGATAGACAGACTGACAGATAGACATATATATATATATATAGACAGAAAGATAGACAGACAGACAGACAGACAGACGGACAGATAGATCGATAGACAGATATAGACAGAAAGATAGACAGATAGATAAACAGACAGACAGATACAGAGAGATAGAAAAGCAGACAGACAGAGAGACAGATAGATAGACAGACTGACAGATAGACATATATAGACAGACAGACAGATAGACAGATAGATAGATAGACAGAAAAGCAGACGGACAGATAGATAGACAGACAGATATATATACAGACAGACAGATAGACAGGTAGATAGATATATAGACAGACAGATAGATAGATAGATAGATAGATAGATAGATAGACACAGATATATAGACAGATAGACAGACAGACATATATATATAGACAGAAAGATAGACAGACAGACAGATATATAGACAGACAGATAGATAGACAGATAGACAGACATACAGACAGATAGATAGAAAAGCAGACAGAGAGATAGACAGATAGATAGATAGACAGACAGACAGATAGATAGAAAAGCAGACAGACAGATAGACAGATAGATAGACAGATATATATATATATATATATATATATATATATATATATATATATATATATATATACAGACGGACAGATAGACAGATAGATAGACAGACAGATAGATATATAGACAGACAGACATATAGATATACAGATAGATAGATAGATAGACAGAGAGACAAATAGATAGATAGAGAGACAAATAGATAGACAGACAGATAGATATACAGACAGACAGATAAATAGACAGATAGACATATATAGACAGACAGATAGACAGACAGATAGAAAAGCAGACAGACAGAGAGACAGATAGATAGACAGACTGACAGATAGACATATATAGACAGACAGACATATAGACAGATAGATAGATAGATAGACAGAGAGACAAATAGATAGATAGACATATAGATAGACAGACAGATAGATATACAGACAGACAGATAAATAGACAGATAGACATATATAGACAGACAGATAGACAGACAGATAGACAGATAGATAGACAGGTAGATAGATATATAGACAGACAGATAGATAGATAGATAGATATATAGACACAGATAGATAGACAGACAGACAGAAAGACATATATATATATAGACAGAAAGATAGACAGACAGACAGACAGATATATAGACAGACAGATAGATAGACAGATAGACAGACATACAGACAGATAGATAGAAAAGCAGACAGACAGATAGACAGATAGACAGATAGATAGAAAAGCAGACAGACAGATAGACAGATAGATAGACAGACAGATATATATATATATATATATATATATACAGACGGACAGATAGACAGATAGATAGACAGACAGATAGATATATAGACAGACAGATATACAGACAGACAGATAAATAGACAGATAGACATATATAGACAGACAGATAGACAGACAGATAGACAGATAGATAGACAGGTAGATAGATATATAGACAGACAGATAGATAGATAGATAGATAGATAGATAGATAGATAGATAGACACAGATAGATAGACAGACAGACAGAAAGACATATATATATATAGACAGAAAGATAGACAGACAGACAGATATATAGACAGACAGATAGATAGACAGATAGACAGACATACAGACAGATAGATAGAAAAGCAGACAGACAGATATATAGACAGACAGATAGATAGACAGATAGACAGACATACAGACAGATAGATAGAAAAGCAGACAGACAGATAGACAGATAGACAGACAGACAGATAGATAGATAGAAAAGCAGACAGACAGATAGATAGACAGACAGATATATATATATATATACAGACGGACAGATAGACAGATAGATAGACAGACAGATAGATATATAGACAGATAGATAGACAGACAGATAGATAGACAGACAGATAGATAGATAGACACAGATAGACATATATATATAGACAGAAAGATAGATAGACAGACAGACAGACAGACAGACATATAGACAGACAGATAGATCGATAGACAGATATAGACAGAAAGATAAATAGACAGATAGATAAACAGACAGACAGATACAGATAGATAGATATACAGACAGATAGACATATATAGACAGACAGATACAGATAGATAGATATACAGACAGATAGACATATATAGACAGACAGATAGACAGACAGATAAAAAAAAGCAGACAGACAGATAGACAGACGAACAGACAGATTGATAGAAAAGCAGACAAACAGATAGACAGATAGATATGCAGACTGACAGATAGACATATATATATAGACAGAAAGATAGACAGACAGACAGATAGAAATATAGACAGACAGATAGATCAATAGACAGATATAGACAGAAAGATAGATAGACAGATAGATAAACAGACAGACAGATACAGATAGATAGATATACAGACAGATAGACATATATAGACAGACAGATAGACAGACAGATAGAAAAGCAGACAGACAGATAGACAGATAGAAAGACGAACAGAATGATTGATAGAAAAGCAGACAAACAAATAGACAGATAGATAGACAGACTGACAGATAGACATATATAGACAGCCAGACAGATAGACAGACATACAGACAGATAGATAGAAAAGCAGACAGACAGATAGACAGATAGATAGATAGATAGATAGATAGACAGACATATATATATATATATATATATATATATAGACAGAAAGATAGACAGACAGACAGATAGACAGATATATAGACAGACAGATCGATAGACAGATAGATAGATATATAGACACAGATAGATAGACAGACAGACAGATAGATAGATAGACAGACTGACAGACACAGACAGACAGACAGATATATAGATGGATGGATGGATAGATCTTACATTTGTATTTCTCCTCCAGGTGACCCTTACAAAGTGAGAGGAGACCAATCTTCATCGACAGAACTCGGATTTTCCCACTGCGACCCCTGAGAAATACAAGAACATTGTGGACAAGAGAAAACAGGCTGCGATAAGCACATGACGAACCTGGGTGTGCTCTTTGATAGCAATCTTTCATTTGAAAGTCACGTGTCTAGTATCTGTAAAACTGCATTTTTCCATCTTAAAAATATATCTAAATTACGCCATATGCTCTCATTGACAAATGCGGAACAATTAATTCATGCTTTCATGACATCAAGACTAGATTATTGTAATGCTCTACTGGGTGGTTGCCCTGCACGCTTAATAAATAAACTACAGCTGGTCCAAAACGCTGCAGCTCGAGTTCTTACTAGAACCAGGAAATATGACCATATTAGCCCGGTTCTGTCAACACTGCATTGGCTGCCTATTAAACATCGTATAAATTTTAAAATATTGTTGATTACTTACAAAGCACTAAATGGTTTAGCTCCGCAGTACTTGAGCGAGCTCTTAACGCATTATAGTCCTTCACGTCTATTGCGATCTCAAAATTCGGGCCAGTTGATAATACCTAGAATATCAAAATCGACTGCGGGCGGTAGATCCTTTTCCTATTTAGCACCAAAACTTTGGAACAGTCTTCCTACCATTGTCTGGGAAGCAGACACACTCTGTCAGTTCAAAGCTAGATTAAAAACACATCTCTTTGACCTAGCATACACATAATATATTATAGACTTCTATAATTCAATGTTAGGCTGCATAGATTAGGTCAGCCGGAACTGGGAACACTTCCCTGAAATCCTGATGTACTCGTTACATCATCATAAGAAGAATGGCAGCTACGCTAATGTTAGTGTCTTTGTTTATCCCGAGGTTTTCCCGCAGCCTACCGGATCCAGGCCGTATCCAGATCTGACTAGGAGCTTTGCCTGGACCCGATGACAACGCAGTGCTGAAGTGCCAACTAGCCTCTCCCTATGGAGGATCCCTTTCCCACTCTACAGATAAAATGTTGTGAATCCGGTTCGCGTACCCACCCCGAAGTGATAAAATAAAACAAAATTCTGTATCAAATTACAGTTACTGTAAATCCGGCCTCTAGTTCATAAACGCCAGAGGAGAACTGGCCCCCGACTGAGCCTGGGTTCTCCCAAGGTTTTTTTTTTCTCTCCATTAGGTCACTTGATGGAGTTTTTTTCCTTGCCACTGTTGCCTTTGGCTTGCTCAGTTGGGGATATTCAAATTAATTAACCAAGCATTTATACCATTGATCAGTCCTACCAATCGTGGATGTTTTTTTTTCACTAAGAAACAAACATTATGTTATTTGATTGATATTGTGAAGCAGCTTTGATACAATTTATATTGTGAAAAGCGCTATATAAATATACTTGATGACAAAATACATCGGACCATTAATAATTCGAGAATACATTTTTGTAGTGTTCATTTAGTACAACACAGTCTGTGGAAGCACTGCAGGTCTGAGCTTGATGCCTTCAGCAAAACACACACATTCATCTGTGTCCTACTTCATTTACAACAGCAATGCACTGGAATAAAAGATTCAGAACAGTGAAGCAACTTTAATGTTGCTATTCATACAACTGCATACGCACATGATTAGAATCATAAGGCAATGTCAATGACTAGACCAGAGACATCTTGAACTGACTTCGATGCAAGTCTGATGTTATGTAGACATACAAGTCTTGGCATATTTCGAAACATACGTTTCCAAAGCGGCTGTAACATGAACACGCGCAGCATTTTAAAGCGGATCTAGTGTCATACAGTACGTACGTGTCGTAGACATTGAGCAGCCAGTTGAGACACATGTCCACACACAGCGGGACGTTGACCAGGTCTTTGTGTTCCTGCTCCAGTCCGTCATACACAGACGTCAGACAGTTGATGACCTCGGGAACCGTCAGCTGCTGTGCGTTCAGCGTCAGCTTGTGTTGCTGGAACATGGACTGAGCCACACTCAGATCCAGCAGATCCACTGGCAGACACAGAGACATGAAGATTCTTCAGGACGGTTTAACCCTATACACTCTACTGTATAGCATCGGTTTTAATCATGATCAAAACTTTTGAAGCAAGAAAAAGGCTTTTTAGTACAAACATCCAACTTCAGTTAATGGCTCGTGTGTCTTTTTCCGTGAAATCTTTATGTTTGAAGATGAATATTTACTGGACTGAAGCAACTTAGGTTTGCTTAATTATCCATCATTTACTAGAAAAATCAAATATGATCATTAGACTTTTGAGGAATCATCTCTCAATCATCATTGTATTGTATTGCATTATATATATTAAAACTACAGAGCTTTGATCATAAAACTGAGCATTTCAATATTATAAGACATTATTGGGTGTTATAGAGTGACGACTGATATTTATATGCATTTTATGTAAGTATCTGTTATACTGTTATGAAGATATCACTGGTTTACAATATAAGCTATCAGAATTTCATCTAGATTTACTTTTTGGCCGTATAAATATATTTTTGGTTTTTTATTCAAATGTTCTAAGAGATTATGACTTTCTAGCTTCCATTTCTGGGGCATAAAAAGAGAAACCTCCACAGAACATCAAGAAAAGATAAAGAAACACAGGACATATTTTAAACATAAGTAATTAAAAAGTAATTTATGTCATTGAAAACACATTAAAAGGCATATTTTCCACCAAGTGACTATGTAGCTTTACATAAACTCATAAACAGCAATATTTCCTTATATTAAATATTTAAAAGAAATGCCATTTATGAACATTCATGCATGATTCATAAACTGACTATGAACTAAACTTGCCGACTCTAAAAGAGCTCCTGCCACTCGAGTTTAAATCACAGACGCAATTACATCTCAAAACATGAGACAAGATCAGGTCGTGAATAGGATCATTCTTATTATTGAATACTGGAAAATTAGTATCCAAAACTAATATAGATGTGAATGTGTTTTAATTAACAATGCAAAACAACTTTTCATAAATTATCTTGATGAACAAAATGTGTTAGCATCATAATATTAGCCAATGTGAGCTTAATCATTGCATATTTTGTTAATAGTCAAACCAAAAATTATTCAGACACCAGATATAATTTTTGGATATTTTTGTACTAGTGTGTGCAGGACACTATATTTAATTTGTGTACGTGAGCAAAATAAAGTAAACTGTGACATATTAGACTCAAATGTCCTTCGTACAGTGACTACCAGTAAAATGTACATACAAAATTTGGGACCAAAAATTGTACAGACACTTTGACCTGACCATGTTTTGCTGAAGTGTTTTTTCTTTAATTACTAATGCGACCTTTTTACACACAGACTGAACAAAATGAAGCGTTGCTTGGTAATTGGTTGAGCTAAACTGGTATTATCTAATTGTGTAGTTAAATTTAACAGCTGACAGATATTCAACATAATTCATCTGTGAGAATCTAACAGAAGATGCACAAATAGGGAAATATCAACTGATTTGTCATATTCTATTACCACTTTCTAAACTAAAGTGAATAAACTGTGATAATGTGAGAAATGTTGAAGGTGTCTGAATAAACTTTGACTGTATATGTATATACATACAGAAAGCAACAAAATAACAGGCAATCAGAACATATGTGATGTTCAAGAGAGAGTTATGTGGACTGATAATGTGGGCAGCACCATAACACAAATAGAAACCAAGCTTCCGGGCAGAACGTCATGTTAAAGCAAACACCCGATTCACATGCAGGTTTTAGTGCTTGTCTCTTCATGCACTGAACACCATCTCTAATGGAGCGATGGATGACATATCCCTGTTTACACTCTTTAATTAGACCCAGTAACAACTGAAGAAACATACGCATGATGCAAATGATGAGGACGTGAGGCATGGAGGCGGCGGAAGACACACACACACTTACAGCAGAGGGCTTTCTGTAGCCGGCGGATCTTCATAGCCGTCCTGTATGCGGAGAACCGCACATTGTTGAGGTCAGCTATGTGGAAACAACAGAGAAAGTGCAAGAAAAGTGAACAACAAAAGCTGATAACACAAAGACTGTAAAGTGACCTTCCTGTGAAGCAGAGCTCTTTGTGTGTGGAAACACGACAGATTCACAGATGGATTGTTCTTGTTTTGGAGGATTCGTCGAAACAACACTGTGACATGTTAAATCCATAAACAGCGAAACATCTGACACATGCACACATCCACAAAATGCATTTGACCACATACGTTATAAACAGCGTATTTAATTAAATATTTCACAACAAAAAGGACACGACATGCAGATTGATACAATGTTTGACTTCATCTTTAAAAAAGGCCTGTGTTAATGAGAGTGTTTACGAGTGTGATCTGACACCGGATAAGGTTAATACGTGGAAATAAATGTAAAGGTCATGTAACAGGTTGAACTGTTCTTATTAAGAAAAGGTCAAAAATGGTTAACACAAAATATGATCAATACAGCGAGATGTTTGTCTTATCTGTCAACTTCCCATATATCACATTTGACATCAGCCTGGAAACAATTTAATTTTAAAATCCATTCTAACATGGTTTTCTAGTGTTTTCAGAACGATCAGGGCGTTGTTGTACACGTAAACGCACTCATTAGCGTTAGCAGCATAGAATTAACAACGATATTTGACCACCTAGCTTGACCTCAACACAATTTTCAAACCCAAAAAAGTTCAGTCTGTTTTGAAATCCTGTCTTCTTTTAGATTTATCGTGCATGCAAAATGAGTTAAAATAACATAATATTAAATATATAAAATAAAAAATAACTTATAAATATAATGACACAAAAAATACAATTCTATAACTTAATCTAAAATTAAAATATAGAACATAAAATCTTATTCAAGACATTAATGAAATATATATACCTGAACCAAACAGAACTAACTCTCTCATATGACTGTCTGACTCACATCTGGTTCGTTGCCGTGTTTGTTTGTGTGTGTGTGTGTGTGTGTGTGTGTGTGTGTGTGTGTATGTGTGTGTGGACTCTAGAGGTTTCCTGCCTCCCAGAGACGGTAAAAACGAACACACACCTGCACTGACAGTGGGCCTCTGCGGACACTTTCTGTCCAGTATTTATTCATCTGTGTATTTTGGTGAGACTTGAGTTTCTCTCAGCGCATCTCTCGGGGCACAAAAGACATATTCGACTCTGTGTGTGTGTCACTTACAAAGAGAATGATACAGCTCGGTCATCTTAGGATGGTCCCAACATGTCGTCTGACTGTGATGACTGCAAAAGAGGACAGAGCGGGGGAATTAGACTCTGGCAAACACACAACTTACACTGTCTGTTGTTATTGTGTGTGTGTGTGCTTGTGAGAGAGACGCTAAAAAAACAAAGAGAAATAGTGGCAGAATCCAACGGATGGGATCAAAATCTAGAGTAGAAATGGAGGAAGAGCACACAGGTGTGTGTGTGTGTGTGTGTGTGTGTGTGTGTGTATATGTGTGTGTGTGTGTGTGTGTGGACTGGATTCTTTGTGCTATCTATTTCACTTGTGACCTGACAGATCCATCCCGAGCCCTGGAGAAGTGTCCACTCGGCTGACCTCACTAACACAGCTGTCATTACATGCTCACTCCTTCCCTCAGTGCCCGGCACATGCGCACACACAGAATCAGCGGGTGGGAATGGCACTTAACATGGCCGGCAGGATTTTAGCCAATCAGAAGTGGTCTGTAATTGGTCAGGTTCACTGGGTCTAAATAATAATAATAATGTTTCTCCAACATGAAGGGGTATTTCACCGCTTGCAAAATGAGCTTTTAATAAAACCTGGCTGCCTGCACAGTAAAAAAAACTATAGTGTCTATTCACACTTGCTGGCAGAGGCTATTTACACTAACTCCGCCCACTGACGTCTGGTTGGGCCAGACACAACTACGGAAGACACTGGATTGGTAGCAGCAGCAATAGTGTAGGGTTAAGCCGCATGGCAGAAAGCATTGACGCAAATCGATATGAGGTCGAATCCACCTTTTCCCCATCACATCAGATCGTGATGGACACGTGTTTATCGGTTAAGGTTAGGGGTGGGTGTAGGGAGGGCTTTATTGGCCCAATAAGGCGGTATCCATTCAGTAATTTAAATATATATAATCATTTAAACTCAATGTTATTATTTCATGCCGTTTAAAGTACAAAAACACTAAGGTGCAAATACTATCTGCAACTATTTATAAGTATAAACAACATAACTACTCATTGCAAAGAAAATACTGCTATTTTTCTATTGCTATTTAAACTTACTTTAAATAACATCTATCGCTATGAGCACATTGTAAATAGCATCAACTAGCCTACACAAAAATGTCAAAATGTCATTTTGGTGAGTATTCTCGTACACAAAGTTTACGAGAATGTCCCAGTTCATGTCTTAAATGAATGTAAAGAGTTGAGAAAGAAAACGCATGTGTAACAGTATATTGAATCCGTGCATTCAGTCTTAAAGTGACAGCATCCCAATAATACTGTTTCAGTTTCAGTTCTGTGTCAGTAAAGTTAATCGAACAACAAAAGACAGAGAAAATTACTCAGTGCTCTTGAATTTAGATCTTTTGTAGCTTTATTAAGGATTAATCTATATTTAATGTATACAGTGAAGACTATGCATGCTATTTTACATTTGATTACTTTATTCAGGCTATTACTTATCTGAATACCACTGTTAGTACAAACAAGCTTTTTGAAGCTTTAAAGTTGGTCACCATCCACTTACATTATATGGACCTACAGAGTTGAAATATATTTCTAAAATCACGTGTTTGTGCTTTGCAGAAGAAACTCACACACCTCTGGTACGGCATGAGGAGGAGTCACTGATGAAAATGTATATTTGTGTGCATTTTTGGCTATTTCTTTAACAATCAGCCATTGAATATATCCTGCTAAATAATGGCTGGAGTTGTTATAGTGTTGAGTCCAGCACCAGAGCTGCTTCTCACGGAGTTTCAGATTGGGTGAGTCAGCTGCTGTCAGCAGGTGTTAAGTGAATCTCCTCATCTCCTTCACAGGTTGATGAGAGGTCCTCTCCGCTCCGCTGGCGTCGGCGAGCGGCTCAAACCGTCTCAGCCAGACCAGACCCAACAGACAGAAGCCAGGGACGAGTGCAGCTTTAAATAGACCCTGATGGGCGTTCAGGGTTCAGCTTTACTGACGCATGCATGGAGCCAGGTGACGGCGGATGATGCTTCTGTCACATAAATTGATTTTCAGTCGTGAGGATCATTGAGGACCGGAGTGTCTGGAGGGTAATTCGGCTGGTTACCGCACACGGCTGAAATACGCAGCTTCCACTCGGCACTTCAGCAGGAGAACAGCGAAGAAGTGTCATCTACTCGAAACTACAGTGAGCGGCCTCGCTGCCTAAACCGCGGCATACTAACAGTCAAGGAACCCCTCAAGTGACGGATTCCAGACACAGACAGCAACTCTGTTAAAGTCCCCATGAAACCAACATTTTTTTTTTTTTGGCTTTTAGTATGAATATGTTAGCCTTCTATAGGTGAAACTCGAAATATTAGAATATCGTGCAAAAGTTTGTGTATTTCAGTCATTCAAATGAAAAGGTGAAACTAATATATTTAGTAAATATAACTATATACATATGCATGATTATACTTTTCAGAGGGCCGACATTTCTGTATTTAAAACCCTTTTTTTTATTAATTTCATGTAATATTCTCATTTTCTGAGATTCTGAATTTGGGGTTTTCATAAGCTGTAAGCCATAATCATCACAATTATAACTTTTGCACAATTTTCTTATGTTTCAAGTTTCACCTGTATAAGCTATAATGTGCTCCAACACAATGACAAAATTCAGATTTAGAAAATATAAGCATTCGAAACTAACAGTCAATATGGATCAATGATTTTGATGACATCACTCTGCACCTCAGCTTCTCATCAGATTTTCTGTCCAATCAAATGCTCTCTAGAATCTGAAGCCCTCTATTATAAATAGACGATGAAGATGCGGCTTAAATCGGTCACTTGTTCACACATTTACTGTTTTCTACATGATGAATGGCACATGTTGCACTATATAGGGGATAGGGAACGATCCAGAGAGTGTAAATACAAATTTCAAAACGACATCTACACAAAGTACACTTTTCAAACTACACATCCGCAGCATGATTATGCTCACTGTTTTGCTTTAGTAACAGTTTCATATTAAATCTAAAAGGATGGACTATTAGACTGTGGCTGTCAGAAGATGATAAATGCGGCTTTATCAAGCTCAACAGCACTGGCCGAACTGTGATAGAAACAAAACGCCATTGGCTATTTCAAAAAGGGGAGGAGCTACTCGATATGATCAAATACAGTAAAAACAGTAATATTGTGAAATATTAAGAATTATTCAGTAGTGTAAATGTGCAAAGCACTGAAAACAACTACTAAGAAATAACTGCTTAGTTACATTCTGCAGAAAACAGGCGCTCATACAGCAGCCGGCACACGTTTACAGTAAAGGATGTGAGATGTGTTTTATTCACAGTGGTGAACTGCTTACAGGATTAACTGCTGCTCTCTCATCTCAGCGCACACACACACACACACACACTTCTCTGAAGTCCAGGGAGTGTGTCTCACACACTGAGATGAATAAACATGAACTCTACTCAACTCATTATATTCACAAAACAGTCTTAAGAGTTACAGAAATAAGCTTTTCAACAAAAAAAACTTCGTAGATAAAACTTTTCCTTTCTTACGACCTCTCTGTCACTCTTTACGCAGGACTGACATTTGAGATGTCATCATCTCCACTTGACATGCTCGAAAATCTCAGCTCACACTACACACACACACACACACACACACACACTCTAGTTTCAAACAAATTTCATCGCTTTGATCTCTCCAATTAATGCTGGACTATATGAGTCGGCGTGAGTATTGGTGTGTGTTAGAGAAAGTTTGTGTTTCAGTGCAGAAGAGTCAGTTTTCAATCGTTGAGCCGCAGGAACTATGACTTATATAAGACCGATCCAAATGAACACAGACAGTCTTTCGGGGAAGTTAAGAAAGAATAACAGAAACATTATTATTATAAAATAATATTCAAAAAATGTGAATAATGATAAAAATAATGGTAATAATAATAATAAAAACAGCAATATTATTTTAAAATACTACTTAAAAAACCCGTTCACAGATCTCTCTTCTAACATAATAACAATATTAATAATAATAAAAATACATTAATTTTATATTTCCCTTGTATTTATCAGTTCAGTAAGGTGCCATGCAATGAGCAAAATAATGTTCTGGTGGGCAGATTAAAATAAATACATAAATGTCAAAAAGGAGAGTGAAACATGGACACAACCAAAAACAAACAGAAAGAGAAAATACCCACTTATTTTGTACCAATTCTTTGTACTTTAAAAGATTTAAACAGATAAATCAGTAGGTGCAGATTGGCCAGCGCACTGAGCTTTGTCTTCAGAGGGGTCATTCCCTCACAACGCCAGCATACAGACAGTCCGACACGTTTAATCAGAAAGCCCAATACGCTTTGCTAATCCACCCAGAGCAGGAAGATCAATGAGCCGCGAGGACACGCTGTACAGAGACGCAAACGTTTGTTCTGGAGAGCAGCGCTCTAGATGGAAGAGCACAGAGAGTCTCACACACCGCCTTTGTGGAAATATAAGATAGATTCCCTCAGGAAAGGGGAAAAAGGGATCTCTGGTGTATTCATACATGCACAGCCATATGGGTCAGAGCCATCCGCACAAAAGAGGCTTAGCTACCGGCCATTCCTTGCAACACACCTGCCGCCCTGCGCGCACACACACACACGCACGCACGCACGCACGCACACACACACAGACACAGACACACAGACACACAGACGCACACGCACGCACACGCACACACACGCACGCGCACGCACGCACACAGCTGTGTTCTGCTTTTACGTTCACAGGCCCCTTTCATCTCCTTTTCTACACTGCAAAACTCCAGGGATCTGGACGACATGGAACAATCGGTTCGGCACAACTCAGTTTAGTGACTAATAACTGCAGTAACCATGCATTTTAATGGACACTACATAAACCACGGAGGAGTTTTCATAAAGTGTATTATTCTTGTTCTCGGTTACTATTATTTTTTTTCCATCTTATTTCACGTCATTCATCCTCCTCTCTTACTGGATGATTTCCAAAACGGTCCATTGTCAGGATGCTTTATGCATCAATCAATCAATCTCTCTCTCTCTCTCTCTCTCTCCTCTCTCTCTCTCTCTCTCTCTCTCTCTCTCTCTCTCTCTCTCTCTCTCTCTCTCTCTCTCTCTCTCTCTCTCTCTCTCTCTCTCTCTCTCTCTCTCTCTCTCTCTCTCTCTCTCTCTCTCTCTCTCTCTCTCTCTCTCTCTCTCTCTCTCTCTCTCTCTCTCTCTCTCTCTCTCTCTCTCTCTCTCTCTCTCTCTCTCTCTCTCTCTCTCTCTCTCTCGAGGCTTGATGGGAACTTGAAGGGACAATGTATTCAAGCAAAAGATCTGTAACTGAGGGAATTGCCTGTAGTCTGCAGAGACGGGAAATCACACATGCATTTACTGAACATATCCAGCTTGCCATGGTGGCTTGAGTTTGACTGTTTTTACAAGGCAAATGTGAGTTATAGTGAAGAACCTGAGCTCCACTGAGACGCTGGGGTCCTAGATCAGTAAGATATACGCATCATGTCAGGATTTAAGATTTTTTTTTATGATGTAAGATAAAAAAAATTAAATAAAAAAATATTTGTATTCATCATGGATGCATTAAATTGATCAAGTGCTAGTAAAGACTTTTAAATTGTTACAAAATATTTCAATTTCAAATAAATTGGTCATTTGATTAACTTTCTATTTAGTAAAAAATCGTTTTCCACCAAAAAAATAAATAAAAATAAATTACAATAAAAAACACTAATAGCAGCAAAGTTTAATGGTTTCCAACATTTATAATAATCATAAATGTTTCTTGAGCATCAGATCATCATATTAGAATGATTTCTGAAGGACACTGAAGACTGGAGTAATGATGCTGAAAATTCAGCTTTGATCACAGGAATAAACTACATTTTACAATATATTACAACAGAAAACAATTTGCTTTAATTGTAATAATTTTTCACAAAATGACTGTTTCTTCCCGACCCCAAACGTTTGAATGGCAGTGCATGTGAAAATACACAATAACCTACTTCAGAAAGTTATGTGTAACGCTGTTAATGCCGATAGAGAAGCACATGAGCCGTACATCAGTTCGCTGGTGTGTTTTTAAGTTCAGAAAGCGGATTTCACACCAAACGTGAAAAAACGTTGCTGTCAAATAGAGTCGGTTCTGCTTCAACAGCTCTAAAGTGAAAGCACCCTTAAAGAGATCAGTCCACATGGAAACAGATGTGTGAGTATGTCAGAGACCGCACTTACTTGATGTAGTAGGGCACTTTATTCTGGGACACCGCTCTCTGCCAGGGCGTCTGCACTGAAGCTGCGGACACATAATAAAAGATTAGATGGGGTCTGATCATGATGGTATTGGGAAATGAAGCATTAATTAAGAATCTCTCTCATATCAGCGGACTCGCACTCTTTTAATTTCTCCCGACACTAAACCCTCGTTCCAGAGGTACACACTTGATGATATATATTACACATCTGCTCTCTCAGCAGAATTTAGTGTACGCAACACTGCTTTTGAAGCTAATGGCATGGGATACGGGATGATACAACTTCAAAGACCAAACTCAAAAAGTTTGAATCGCGTCAGCATTACCCAATACACTGAACTCTATGGATCGAAGCATCAAGAGTGACTCCAGTGCAGTCATGGAATGGAAAAGGGATGGGAAAGGACAAGATAGGACAGAAAAGGACATTGTAACAAGGTTCAAAGTAAGAAAAAATATTATTTGCCCCCATTTGCCGCCGACCTTTCAGGAAAAGAAAGGGGAAACAAGGTTTGATGAGACCTTGAGGTGAGAGAGAGAATACAATTTTTATGTAGTGTTATTGTTACATCTTGTTGTTTCATTTAAATGTAACTGGCACAATAAAGCACATAAAGGAAACATTAAAACTGCTAAACTAAATCTAGTGTGTGTGTGTGTGTGTGTGTGTGTGTGTGTGTGTGTGTGTGTGTGTGTTCATGACTGCTCTTGACAGTCCACTGAAACAGAAAATAGTAGACGATTAACCTCTGAATTATTAAACACAAAAGCTTTGCCACAGCTGAGTGAGTGTGTGTGTGTGTGTGTGTGTGTGTGTGTGTGTGTATGTGTGTGTGTGTGTGTGTGTGTGTGTGTGTGTGTGTGTGTGTGGACTGTGATGTCTGATTTTCCACAGTATCTGACATTGGCTGCTTAATTTTTCATGGATGACAGTTATTGTTTGTGCGCGAGTGTAAACTTGCGTCAATTAGAATCAAATTAATTTGAATTAGTTTTGTCCCCTCAATAAGAGTGAAGTTGCAAATGTCTGCGACAACGACACTGATTATATTAACACTCTACACAATCAATTACATTGTGAATATTGTATGAACAATGAATATTAAAAACATGTAAAATAACAACTGAAAAGAACTGCTAAAAAACAATAATGAAAAAGAGAAGGAAAAAAGAACTATAAATAAGCAACGTATGGGACTTTCCACTGGTTTACATTCGGACCAAGTAACATCGGACCATTCTCCAACAAGCCGCATTATTTAAAGTATCATTTATGTCAAATGGTATGAAATGAGTTATGCAGTTTTAAAACCTTTTGTTTAGGGGTTTGATAATATTACTAACAGTAAGTATAAGCAACATTTTCTGGAAAGACCAACAAAATAGGTCATGAGAGAATGTTTTAGTTGATGGTGTGCTGGTCTTCTCACTAGTCTTCTTAACTAGTTTAACAAGCAAGGCTGGTTGGTCAACCAACTTTCCTAACTGCTGGTGAACGGTCCAACAACTAGACCAGCACTAAACTAGCACTAACCATTGGAGATTCATGCTGGTGTTTTTAAAGGGATGGTTATATTTATGTATTAATGCAAGTAGCACTAACTGTTTATGCAGGGTGAAGAATAGCAACATAACGTTGACATGATTGTGTGAATATATTCATAAGTTTTTACTGATTAAATGTGGGTTAGTGACTCACTGGATAAGAAGTGTTGAGAGGAAGGTCCAAAATCCCTGTGTGCTTCCCGTAAGAGCTTCAACCTGTCCTCTACAGCCGCCTGGAGAGAGACAGAGACAGGGAGAAAAATATAGGTTGGTCGCTAAATGGAATATCACAAACATGCTGAAAAAATGCATTCACACACTCACAGCAGGGTAAAAAACTCAGCATTTGAAAGAGAGTAATGAAAGGACACACTCAGACTTTCTGCAGTCTCAGTGAGTGTTCGAAAGAGATCCTGTGGAAAACATATGGTCTCATATGCATACACGCGCACGCGCACACGCACACGCACACGCACACGCACACGCACACGCACACGCACACACACACTCCAATTAATCTATTGAGAACAGCATACACTCTCATACACTGGGCTAATTATACAAATCACCTTTAGAGAAGGAAGGATTCATTAGAAGGAAAAAAAGAAAAAAGAAAGAAGTATGCAGAGGACCTGCATGACAGGAACAGGGTGGCAAAGGAATGGAAAGGAAAGGAAAGAAAATAATGAAGGATAGGACTATGCAGAGTACTTGCATGAAGGATGAGAAAGAGAAAAGTAAGAGAAAAGTAAATGAAGAGGAAAGGAAATAGTAAACAGGAAAATGATAGGAGGATGAAGAGAACTTGCATGCAAAGGACAAGAACAAGAAGGATGAAGAAAGGAAAGGAAAATAAAAGAAATGGAAGGAAACAGAGGAAATTAAAGAAATAAAAAGAGAAAAGAAGCTGCATGAAAGGAACAGGACAAAGCAGGAAAGAAAAAGGAAAAGAAAAGAAAGGGGAGTATGGAGAGGAGTAAGCAGGAATGAAAAAAGAAAAGAGTATGCAGAGGAAAAGAACAGGAAGAGGATGGATTAGGCAGCAAAGGGAAATTAAAAGGACGAGTAAATGAACTGGGAAGGAAAGGGGAAGTGTAAGGAGTAGGCCGAGGACCTGCAGGAGTTTCCAGCGCATGTTGAGGTTGTCTAACTGGCGGTTGGTGGTGGAGGACAGCTGGACGTCCAGTGGGGTCAGCTGACCTGCCAGATCATTCACAGCTCGAACATCCTGCTTCAGAGGAGCGATCTCCTCACGAAACGCCTGAAACACACACATTACCATAATCACATTACCATCTTTATCTCTGCATTTCGCACAAACACAAATTTAAATAAATCACCAGCCGGAGCCTTTGGAAATGGCTCGTACCATGTGTGAGAGGTGTAACAGCGTCATTTTATGATACAACTACAAAAATAGCTTTAGGCATTATTGACTAGAATTATTGTTAAAGGAACAGTTCACCAAAAAAAGGAAGTTCTGTCACCATTTACCCCCACCAGTGTGTTCTTACAAACCCAAAAAATTATGTTTCTTCCATGGAATATGTAAAGATGGAGATGTTAAACTGGATGTTCGCATGGCTCTTTTCCACACAATGTAAGTAAAAAAGACGAGGGGCTGTCAAGCTCCAAAAAGGAGCCTGACAACCACCAGCTCATGGTATTGTTAGTGTAGAGACGCATCCAGATAAACATCATCTGTTATGCTCCAAAGAAGAAAGAAAGACATTCAGGTTTGCATTGAAATGAGACTGCTGACAGAAATACCATGCACCAATTATTCCTTTAATATGGCATGATGACTTGGCAGAACTTTTTCTGATATCATCCCTAGCGATTAAGGATCTCGGTCTGGACTAATCGCCATTGGTTATAGGCCAGAGTCGTGAATAAGCACAGTAATAAGCTCACCGTTGTCCTTTCGATGTGATCCTGTAGGGAATCTATTAGAAGGTCTCCCACGGGTTGCCATCCTGCCTTGAGCTCCTCGGCCTGGGCTAGACGCAGGTCCAGTTGGTCCATGGAGCTCTGGAGGTCCTGGAGTTTATCTAGCGCTCTCTCCACCTGCTCTTGCCAGGTGCCCGCGTGTCCCATCAGCCTGTCCCAGCGCTCACCCACCTCTGCGGTCTGCTTACGGATGGCCTTAGCCACCTGCTGGGCCTTCTCCTCCGGGGTCAGCTCTACGGAAAAACACGGACACAAACTCCATTCAAGTTACGTCTTCACTTCAGTTGACCTCATTTTGCAGAAGTTCTCTGAAAGGTTCTAAAAAGGTACATTTGGATTTTACAGGGCTAAACACTGAAACACTAAAGCACATACAGATGCTCTGTCTCAAACTCTTCTAAACTACAGAGGAGCCTAAAGGCCAATTCACACAAAGATGACTATATAAATAACTAGCAATAATAATATTAAAGTGCCCCATTATGCTTTTTTGAATATTACCTTTCATGCAGTGTGTAATATAGCTGTTTGTTAATGTAAATGTTCTCCCAAAAAGCTATTGTCTCCCAAAAGGAAGAATCGACTCTGAACGGCCTATACGAGTCATCGGGAATTCCAGTCTCACTTCTGTGAACTTTGAACAATGCGGCAACACATTTGCATAATGGTTTTCATTGGCTGCCCACGAACAACGTCTATTTTGACCCACCCTTAAACACTGTAGCTGGTTTGTGTTGTGTACAAGTCAAAAAACACTGTTTTCAGTGCTGCAAATTACTGCTAAATTCAGTGCTATTATTGCAGATTATCTGTTGTTCTTACTACTTTGAGTAAAGATAATGGATGGAGCCAGCTTTGTGCCAACTTTAATGTTATATCAGTCATTCATATTAGTGCTGGGCGAACATATGCACTGTTATTGATACAGTTCCCACATGTGCACCACAATAAATTAGAAATATACACACTGGTTTGTTGATGGACGTACACTTGTTAATGCTGATGGTGAGGAATTACAGTTGCAACATCTCATAATGTACCTCGAACTGAGTAGTGAATCACTGAGAAACATCCTGCTCCAGTCATCCTTGTGATGGAGGTTTGGGTTGAATGACTAGTTCTTCCAATGTTTCATTATTGACTCGCACTCGGATTGATATGGTAAAATCGATGCCATTGTTAATGTCCTGTTAATGCTAATGTCTAATGTCAGTGTGTACAATCGCTGAGGACTGAGGAAGCCTCCGGAGCTGAAGTTCCGTTATGGTAATAGTTGTTTAGCTTCCAACGTGTTGTACGCTGTAGACTAATCACAACAGACTGGGACATCTGACCAATCAGAGCAGAGTAGACCAATCACAACAGATTGGGCCATCTGACCAATCAGAGCAGAGTAGACCAATCACAACAGACTGGGCCATCTGACCAATCAGAGCAGAGTAGACCAATCAGAGCAGAGTAGACCAATCACAACAGACTGGGCCATCTGACCAATCAGAGCAGAGTAGACTAATCACAACAGACTGGGCCATCTGACCAATCAGAGCAGAGTAGACCAATCACAACAGACTGGGCCATCTGACCAATCAGAGCAGAGTAGACCAATCACAACAGACTGGGCAGTCTGGCCAATCAGAGCAGAGTAGACTAATCACAACAGACTGGGCAGTCTGGCCAATCAGAGCAACCATTGAAAGTTTGAGAATCATTGAAAAATGTGGTGATGTCCAATGTATTTTATAAGAAAATGATGTGTTTTTTGACTTTGATGCATGTAAACCTGTTGTAGGAGACTCCAAAACAAAATTAGGAACCTTTAAAATAGCGTAATAGGGGCACTTTAACATCCACATCAATGGACGATAAAGTTCTGGCTTATGTTCTGTAGCGAGACTTCACTATTCTCATTGAATTAGAGCGATTATTAAAACTTTTCATTGTAGTTATCATACATATAAAACTACCGCATTTTCACACAATTTTTTTTTTTTTTTTTTTTTTTTTTTTTAGAACATGGTGCGTTTTCTACCTTAGTTTGGTTAGTTTAGGCATATACAAACATGGACACTCGGATCTGCAAAATAATCGGTCCGAGATCACCTGAACTAGTTAGTCTTGAACCGATTGAAAACAAACTCTAGAGTGGTTTGGTGGTGAGAAAGCAATTTGAGCCAACTGACCCTTAAACTAAGCTGTATCACAATTCATAACGGAAGATGCATTACGAAAAAGCAGCAGTGACTGATTCTGTGGGTGAGCACATTAGTAATTGTTTATCACATTACTTATTGAAAACCACAGCGCTCCTCTTCATTTGAAATGTTGTGCAATTGCTCTTCTCAGAAACAGGTGCATTGCAAGAATGCTCTCCCGATGAAGCATTAATTCCTGCTCTAACTGATAAATTACATAAATATATATATATATATATATATATATATATATATATATATATATATATATATATATATATATATATATATATATATCCCAGAATATAAACAGATGCACCAATGAGAGCACAGTTTTTCACACACGACTTGCATTAGCACATTTTGGCACACATTGAAATATTGCCTTGTGAAAGCGAATCGAACCAAGAAGAAAATGCAACATTGTAAGAATTTAAGTCCCTGTTTTGGAACAAAGCAAACCATCTACAGGTCTAAAAATGTCCTGTGTCCAATGAAAATGATAACCTTTTGTTCTGATTATGAGCTTAGTATAATGTTTAAAGGGTCTCATTTTCCAATATCATTGTGCGTTAAACAGACATTACAAAATTGACAATAATTTACCTTAGATCTTGGAAATAAAAGACTATGTGAACAAGTGTGTTCCAGGGAAAAATAAGGATTTGGTATTGATTTAAATATTGATGGTCAAAAGCACAATCATCATCATGTTTTACCGCAGGACAGCAATTGCGAGTACATTTCATCTTTACAGGAATGCAAAGCATCTTTAGCAACACTATGAAAGTATATAGCAGGCACAACAATGCCGGTTTAAACGTAGATATCAGTTTTCACAGTCCACACTACAAAGCAAAAACATCGTTTTCAAATTCCTCCACTTGGGAGAGCGTGTTTAAAAAAGCTCCGTCTTGGTAAAAAATGCCGCCTCAATGTGGAGGAAGGCCAAAACAGAGAGAAAAAGATGCGTTTTCAAACGAAAACATATTAGTGTGGACAAGGCCTTCGAAGGCAGTATAATTTTACTGTCTGTAACCATCTCTGCATTTGCGATACACATATGATCCCTAAAATGTTGCCAATGCGAAGCTTACTAGGTTTTCGAACAGAGTAATATAAACGGTCTGTTTTGAGCACCTCACAGTTTTCAATATGACAGCAATTTAACTTGTCAGCTTTTTAACTTTTCCACATTACTTAGTGTGGGGTCACTTAAGAAAGCGTTTACTAATGAGTCCACTCAGCTAATGAGCTAAAGAGAGGAAGGTTTACAGAAGACAGGAGGCAGATGTTCGGGCTATTTAGAAAGAGCCGAGGGCATGTCTACAGGCAGGTCTACCGCATTAACATCTGCTCTTTCATTCAGCTTCCAGGCTTTTTTGAGGACGTGAGAAGACACTTTAGCACAAACGGCAGGGCGGATTTCTCCATTCCACAAATGCTCACCTCTATCTTTCATCTTTATATTTCTGATTCAGCCATGCGAGAACCAATTTACAATTCAAATGCGTTCAAGCGTTTCTGGAAAGGTTTGAAATTCAATTAAGATCCAGGGGTTGAATTGAAATGAAAGTGACGGTTTCGCAGCGTCTTGTTTATGCTCATTTGATGACGAACTGTGGAACAGATTGCTTTACATTTGAAAACACAGTTCGATTTGGAAAACATGCCTTTGCGTGAATATTAGTTGTGTATGATTTTATCTCTGAAAGCTGTGTTTGTGCAGGACGGGCAGACCTCATGAGTGGTTATCTGTTCAGATAGCTGAGCGCTGTGCTTTGATCGCAGGGATAAAGGGAGATGGAAGCGCAGAGATCGCTCAAGGACTCTGAATGAGAGATTGCTCGAGGTGTTCGGAGGGAGGCATGCGGAGAGAGATAAGGAAACACTGCCCCTCTCAACCCAGCTGACATCAATAGGAGTAAATGTGAATATAAATGTGTGGTAGAAATATTAAATAACACCCTCAAAATTACATAGAAAAAGATTTCCATAAATGTCAAAACTGTCATTCACAAAGTTCTACAAATGCATGTTTATTTTAGGGCTGTGAAACAAATGCATAAAAAATGCATATAAATAAATATGAATCTAAAATAATGTGAACATAAAAATATGAATATTAACTATAATAACTAAATAGAACAACAATAATAACTAAATACATTAAAAGTTTGCTATAACTAATCTTGATTAATCGCGAAGGAAGAGGGAAAACTATGTATGCTCAGGAAGAACTTTTTTATATATATCTTCCCATTGTAAATCCATGGAACCTCAAAATTTGAATGGAACTAACTTTCCGTGAAACACAAAATATGATATTCTGAAGAATATTTCAATATTCTTTGTTTTTGAATATTTTTGTTTTTGTCCATACAATGAAAGTAAATAGACCCCACGCATGTGCTAGTTGACTGTCGGCTGGAGTCTTTGCTGTGTTTAAGCGCAGCTTTTTAGCCGGGAAGCAGTCGACAACATGGCTTTCATCATCACTAGTTCTTTGACGTTGGCGCGCGGCCTAAATCACTAAAGAAGGTTGCAGCACACGTCTAGCAGCCACATGATTTGAGATGTCCTTCATGTCTGTAGCACAAACAGTTCAGTTATGCAGCAAAGTTTAAAATGCAGACTTAAGTGAAAGTGACATGTGAAGGCCAAGTATGGGAACCCGAACTCAGAATTTGTCCTCTGCATTTAACCCATCCAAGTTAGTGCACACACATTGTGAGTAGTGAACACACACACTGTGATACACACCGGTAGCAGTGGGCAGTCATCACGCTGTGGCGCCCATGCAGTGATTGGGGGTTTGGGAGCCTTGCTCAAGGCAACCTCAGTCATTTACAGTACTGAAATCAAACCAGCAGTAACCAGTCAGACTCGCTAACCATTAGCCCACGACAGCCCTAATGGTCTGTTCAAATCCCTAACGCTCAGAATGTGCAGCAGTAATAGTTCTGCTTGCCTTGGCAAAAACTTTCTGCTCTAGATGACTTTGGCATTTTCTGAAAGACAAGAAACATTGAGCTTCAGGAAAGTTGAAAAATGCAGTCTCTGATCTGCCAATTAACCCAGTTACAGTGGGCATTCGCACACTCCTCCTAAGCGCTTGCTGGAATCCGTGCGCATGCGTACGTGCTCTCACACACTCACTCTTCTTCTTTCTGATAACTTATGTCTGATGTTTGTCCTAAATTAGCTTTTCAAGCGGTTCCCAGAGGAAGTGTCCAGAGAGCTGGGGAACTTCCCAGACATCAGATACTGCAGTTAAGAGCGTGTTGACAGGAGGTGTCCGACTTATCAGAGAGTCACTTACATCAAAGAGCATCCCTTAGAGAGTGTCAAAATAAACTCAGCTGGTCTGTGTGTGTGTGTGATATTATCATACTGGTCTAAGCTTCTCAAGTTCTTCTTTTGCAGAGGTATTTTTAAGAGCAATCATTTATTGTAAAAGTTACTAGTAGCAAAATACTCACGTTACTCATGGTATAAATCAAGACTTGTGCATTGTATCCCTTTTCTCTTTCTTTTCTCTCTATCATTAGGCATCTGGGAGGATGGCAGGACAAAGTAAAAAATAATGGGCTCTCACCAGTTTTGGGTTGCAGGTTCTTGCGTGGCTCTTCGGGTCCTTCGATTGGCTGTTCGGCCAGAAACATGTGTGCCTGATCCAATGAGCTGAGTACTAAATGCTCACGCTGCATAAGCTCCGCCCTCAGAGCCTGAAAACACAAACCAGTAACATCACATTACAACCCGTCAATCAATACTGTCATTAATGGAGCTTAATCATGGAAAACAGCAGTACAGGAATAACAATAAAAAAATCTAGTGGGAAAAACAATTAGCACTAGGAAAACAGTCAACCAATAGACAAGACAGATGGATGGACTACATAGAGAAACAGATCCATAAAAATAGACTACAGTATGAAGAAACTGATTTTCCACAACAAACCACATCTCAACAACAAAAGAATCAAAGATCCCTGAACTAAGATAGATAGATTAGATAGATAGATAGATAGATAGAGAGAAAGATTAGATAGATAAGATAGATAGATAGACAGACAGACAGACAGATAGATAGATTAAAAAAAAGATTATGCCAGACTACTTTTGGTTTCCTCTTCATGAATTCCAGTATTTTAATCAGCCCCCCCCCCCCCATTATGTCTGTCGTAGTTTGTCATTATTTGATGTTATATCATTTCCTGTGCAAGCAAGCGCTCCATCCGAGAGAAATAAAAAGTGTGTGAGATCAGTGAAAGCAAGATGAAAAACAAAGAGATCAAGAAAAGGTGAGAATGAGGGCAGAGAAAGATAGATAGGGTTCATGTATAAAAACGGACACTGAAGTGCAATTGCAAGCACAATCTCGGAGGTCAAACAAGGCATTTCCGCAGGGTCGCACGCAAATTAGCCAAACTAATAGCCGTTCCCTAACTCAGACAAAACTAATTCCTGCCTTCGGGCAGCTTCACAACTTCTGTACACACACACACACACACACACACACACACACACACTTAAATGAATAGTCAAATCTCAGCGGAGAGGGAAACTAGATTACCATTCCTCTGATAGTTGGACCCCTAAGGCTCGACTGGAGAGCAGGGTCACAGCACCCTTCCACACTTCTGAAACAGTCGTTAAACAGAGCCGGAGGAAGTGATAAGCCTTTTAATTGCATCCTGCTACAGTAAACCTTTAGACACCATTACAGGCCCGAATGAGGAGAGAGAGGAAGAGGAGCGGACCATTAAACAGCATTACTGAGACGTTAAGGGCCGATATTAAAAAACAATAAAGATTAGAGTAAGATGGACAAAGGGGCTCATATGAGGTCAATGAAAAACATCACATTTGAGTATGTGCAGCTTGATAACTGGGTAAACTGTGTCCCTATTAGTCAACAGACTACTCAGATAAGGAAGTAAACTACTGAATATCACCTACATTCTGAATTGGATAATTCTCAGTGTTTCAGCTATGGCAGCATTGAACAGCCAATATACACACAACTGTGGTTGCACATCAACTGAATTCACTATTATTGAGTGTCAGGCTGTGATTGACCTAGCAACCATACAAATTGGAAGAGTCCTTAAGTTTATCATGCTTTTATTTTCTGCATTTCTGCATGTTTCTGTTCACTGACAGCCCCGAAGATAAATGACACGGTTTAAACGCTATAACTTTAAACAGCGTAATTATACAGTTTCATTAAAGGGTCATTGTTTACTCCCTGTCCAACCCAGAAGACTTTTGTTTATTTTCAAATCCCAAATGAAGATATTTTTAATATTCTCTCATAATTTTTGCCCATCCATTGAAAGTCCACAAAATCAAACCTTCAAAAAGTTTATAAAGAGACCAAAACTTAAGCTTCATTAAGACACCGTAAAAGTATTCACACTCATGCTGGTCCAAACCCATAAGAGAATACACACAGATATAGATATAGATATATCATATATATATATATATATGTAACCTAGGAGCTTTCTATTCTACCATTGAAAGGCAATGCAACACTTTTAAGCTTCAAGTTCATAAAAAGTTCATCTTTTAACTCTTTTCCCACCAGCGTTTTTTGAAAAAAAAAAAAAGTTGCCATCCAGCTGGAGCATTATTGATAATTTGCGCAAAAGTTTCATGCCCCCCAGAATATATATTTTTTGTATGAATATCTGAACAGGCCTTATGTCAAAAGAAAGAACAGAGGCTTTGCTTTTAAACAACCACCCTGTTTTATACTAGCTTCATGCATTCTTTGTTTATCAACACTTGAATGTGGGTAAGTTTCGTTAAAAAAAAAAAAACATTTGGAGCAAAAAGCTGAGAAAAACATTATGTTGCTTGATCCAGATTGGCTTCATCCAGATTGGATTCAGAACAGGGAAAGCAGGAAAATTACATCAATGGCGGGGAACAATGTCTTAAAGTTAGGGAATTTTGAAGCTTGAAAGTTTTGGTTGCCTTGCCTTTCAATGGAGGGAAACTCTTAGGTTGAAAATTTTCATTAAAATATTTTGTGTTTTGAAGACGAATGAAAGTCTTATGGGTTTGGAACGGATTTCTTGATAAAAATGCAATTTTTGGGTGAATTAAAGGGGTCCTTGATTATCATTTCACTTTTTAAACTTTAGTTAGTGTGTAATGTTGCTGCTTGAGCATAAACAACATCTGCAAAGTTACGATGCTCAAAGTTCAAAGCAAAGGGAGATATTTTCTTTTACATAAATCACTTTTTAAGGACTACAACAAACGGCTGGTAGGGACTACGACAAGCATCTTCCCGGGTTGGTGACATCACAAACCCTAAAGTTTAGTAGCCCCGCCCACTGATTCGAGCACGACAAGTAGTAGTAGGTAATTGGGAGGGGAGGGGAGGGGAGAGGAGAGGGGGGAACTATCATCGCCAGTGGCCCATGCATATCGACTGTCACTAAAAATCAGTGGTAAAACTTAAAGAAATGCTAGATTCTTTTTTTTAGCAGGCAAAGTTAGTCTATTACACTTTATTATTGTCCTTTCAAAAGTAACTGTATGCCCTGCTACATATATTAGACTACAGTAATCATAAGTCTATTTAAAACATATTAATGTACATGTATAATTATAATGTCATTATAAAATATATAGTTGTTTATATACACACTAGAAAATGCATATTTTTGAAAAGAATTAATTTTAAGATTTTAAACCCTAAATTTAAATTTAAATTGAACCATTTTCACCCTACTATTAAATCGAACAGATACTAACATTGTCTTCAATGGTGTTCAACACACATACCTCTGTTAAAATCTCAGAAACTTTAGTTTGGGGTTTCATGACCCTTTAAACAGTTTAAGTTGGCGCTTATAGCTGAAACACGTTATAGCAATCAACCTTCCAACAACGACAAAAAACAAACAAACAAAAAAAAAACGATAGCTCTTTCATTCCGTACTTTCACTAAGATGATGTGTTTCCACTTTTAAAGCCAAAAAAGCATGACTATCATCAGTGCTCTTCCTGAACTCTTAAAACACTTTTGACGGACACAAACAGCCAAACACAAAAGCGCACTCATTCACAGTCTAAATGGCACATAATGAGTAACCTCAGTGGCGAGAGTGAAAGACCATTCAAACCCATCAAATGGCAAACTACTCGACACATCCTGAACGCCTCTAAAAGACTCCCATACAAGCACTCAAACAGCTGGGACGATGAATGTGAAGAGAGAGAGCGAGCGAGAGACTGTATTGTCTGTCAGTTGTAGAAGCATCTTGCCCTTGAGTGAAGCTCAGGTCTAAGATGCTGGAATCACGCCAAAGTGCCATTTATCACTACAGCAACAAACAGCGTCATAGCAACAATAATTACCTCAGCGCTGCTCTCCCCAATTTAGAATAATGTCACCCTCAATGTTTAATTGAACTATCTGTGCATTTTATTGAATCATCTGTGGCATGCTGTCGAATACGAAGAAAATAAATTTTGCCGCTAGTTTTGAAACAAACAGAAAACGCGTCTTTATTAAAGCACACACAGTTGGAGGTTTAAAGCATTTATATTGAGTAATCTGAACAAAAATGTGTTATTTAAAAGTATCAGAAATACATTTCTAAGCGGAAATAATTTTTTGCTGCTTTCAAGACCTCATAAGAAGGTTCATATACGAGCATACTTCTTTCTTGCACAAAGACAGGAAGCTTTTAATACCATGGCAATGAAGCCAAAGCCCAAGGAAGTTCAAATGCATTGGGTGTACTTACAAAAAGGCAAGCCATATTTCAAAATAGTTGGGCAATAGACTCTTATTGAATGGCTTCTTTCAGGAGAAGCACACAGATGGCAAAGGGTTTTAGTACAAATCAAATCATGAAAGACAGAAGCAATGTTGGAGAATTTGTACTGTGCTTAAAAAATCAGGTAATGACTTTCCAATCCATTTAACAATGTGTAAATTGAAATCAATACTCGAGCAGCAAATCGACACTAATTCATAACTAATCTCTAAGAAAGTTGACCGAAGACTGTCATCATTTCAGACGGATAAAACCAGACTCTTAAAGGCCCCCTGAAATCAAAATGTAGTTTTTTTTTTTTTTTAGCTTTTAGGATGGATATGTTAGCCTTAAGGTTATGAATAAGCTGGTGTGATTTTTATGACGTCACCGCGGACTCCAGCACCTTCTGTCCAATCAAACGCTTTCTAGAATCTAAAGCTCCGCCTCCTATGCTATAAACACCACCTGGCCAAAGCGAGCGTTGACACATCACAGAGCAATATGTGTTGGAGATGTGTGTTCGGTTGCTCAAATGCTCAAGTTTTCCGTTTTCAGACTGTATGTTGGTTAAGAATGAAATGGCTAGAATTTATTCACAACTCTACCATTGAATCCAGTGTATCATCAGCGCTCGGACTCACTTCCATGGTGCTGTCAAGTACGACCTGCAGTCTGTGAGGTAAACTAAACACTATTGGCTATTTGAAAAGGGGGAGGAGCCATTCAATATGCCCCGCCTCAGCTTCCTGTTTTAGTGGAAACTACATCAACGCATTATACAAAACTTCAGTGGGTCTTTAAGTGTCTTTCATCTCTTTACTGCCTGCATAAAAGGATCTTCAGAGTGAAAGTGAATTCGTATTAGTCATAGTGAGGTCATTCTTTCCTGTCGCAGGTCAGAGAAACGTCTGAGGGCTCGGGCGGCTTTAATCAGTCCGGGGACTCAAGACCCAAATGATCAGGATAAATCACACAGATGTTGCCATTATTGAACAGAGCTCAGACCGGCAAATTAACAGCAATCAGTGCAAAGACACTTTCAAACTTTTTCCAACATTATTTCACTTCTTGTGTGCCCAGACTGTTACAGTGATGTGACTAATGCAGCATGAGAGTGGTTATAAGTGTTTCATATAAAGTTAGAAACTGCGTGCATATAAATTTCACTCTGTTCTTTGCATTAAACTATCATATTCAGAGGACTAAATAGCAAGAGGCTTATGAACTACTTTTATGTCACATTTATAGTGGTTTTTTTTGCCCTTTCTGCACCTTGCCAACCCACTGTGTGGATAAAGCATTGGACTTGGACATTCATAATTTTTTTTTAATCAAGGTCTCTTTTATTTTCAGATATAACAAACAAAGGAAATACAATTCACACGTGAAATAGTCAAATCTAGTTCCTGTCCATAGAACTGACCACCCAACCGACATTCGGCTTTTTAAATGACAATTTTCATTTTCGGAATTTTGGTGTGAATTATTCCATTAAAAGGTCGATAAAAATTGTCTCAGATGTTACATAAGTCATTTGTCCTTGTTACAGTAAAAAGCTTTTTAGCATTACACCCTTTATCACTAAAACTAAGAACAACACAGGTTCCCACTCTCAGTTTTTTAAAGGACTTTCCGAAACGGTGATTGATAGTTTTAATTATGGCTGCAATAAAGGAGGCTTTTCTATTAGATAATTCGATGTATGATTAATAAGACACCATTACTGAGACAAAAAGATGAGGGAATTCAGAGGAACTGTCCTCAAGTACTCCGTAAACTTTATCGCTAATAATCAAATGAATGCTGCGTAGGTAAAATTACACAAATGAATATGCTAACAGGAACCCACCACACACAGAGACACATTCAATAACAATGAAATGGAGAGAAACTAGTGTTGTACACCAGCTAAGAGGAACATTTTCAAGTAATAATGGTCTAACAGACATATATATTTACAGGTTGATTTTACAAAAAAGGTGCTAATTGTGCTTTTCATATACATTTGTGTACATATGAGCGGTCTTATTATCTTTTAGTGGAAAAATAATGACATTTTTGTCCCCAGATAAATTTGTCAACCCTGTTATCATCATTTTGGTAATAGTCAATGCAACAAAGTAAGGTAAGGTAAAGTAAGGTAAAGTAAAGTAAAGTCAAGTGAAGTGAAGCGAAGTAAAATAAAGTAAAGTACGGTGAAGTGAAGTGAAGTAAAGTACGTTACAGTGAAGTAAAGAAAAGTAAAGTAAGGTAAAGTAAAGTAAGGTACGGTACGGTAAAGTAAAGTAAAGTAAAGTACGGTGAAGTAAAGTAAGGTAAAGTAAAGTACGGTAAAGTAAAGTAAAGTACGGTGAAGTAAAGTAAAGTACAGTAAAGTAAAGTACGGTAAAGTACGATACGGTAAAGTAAAGTACGGTAAAGTAAAGTAAAGTACGGTAGAGTAAAGTACGGTAAAGTACGGTACGGTAAAGTAAAGTAAAGTACGGTGAAGTGAAGTAAAGTACGGCACGGTGAAGTAAAGTAAAGTACGGTGAAGTGAAGTAAAGTACGGCACGGTGAAGTAAAGTAAAGTACGGTGAAGTGAAGTAAAGTACGGTGAAGTGAAGTGAAGTAAAGTAAAGTACGGCACGGTGAAGTAAAGTAAAGTGAAGTAAAGTGAAGTAAAGTAATAAAAATAAATATTTGAGGAAGTTAAAAATCGAATGTTTCCTTTTTTTTTCAGATTGATCAAATCTGATATTACTTGTATTGTCAGAAGGAGATGAGCTCAATGTCAAACCCTTTTACCATGATTTTGATTCATAAACAATAGATACAGTACTTTAAAATGGGCATTTTATGGAAGTACCAGCATCAAATTATCCCTCTTTCTTTCGTAGTTTCAAGCTTTGAGCACAAGGCTTGCAATGTCCAATTAAACTGTGAAAACTGTGTAAATTAAATTAAAGTGTCAACCCTGTTACCTTTCTAAAGGCATAACTATATCACAACATATATTGATTAATATATGAACCAAAATATATTAATTTAGTCTGAGATTGCACAATTCAATTAAAACAAAATAAAATACATGATTTAATTCAATATCAAAATGTACTAAGAAAATCACCTTTTCAAAATGGAAAAGCCACTGTTTCCATTTCATCTAATGACCTCAATTAATCTCGGGATGAAGGTCATTTCGATTGAGGCGTCTCTCTAACTGGCTCAGTGTCTTTATCGTTGGACGTTTTCAGACAGACAGTGTGTTCGCCTCTTTTTAGTCTCTCAGTCCTCACACAAATTATTCATTTTCACTTCCATCTGGTGTTCTGTGGCGCTCTATCCTGGTCGCGCCCGCTTGGCATGGCACACTAATCAGCCGTGACGTGTTCAAAAGGCCTGGCGTTTTGTCCCCACACAGCTAAAGCTTTTACCAGGGCAGCCGGCTCAAAGACAATCTATTATAAGAGCCCGAGAAAAAGATGAGGTGGTGAGAGAGAGAGTGGGAGAAAGTCAAAACGGGGGGGGGGGGGGGGGGGGAGGGGGGGGGAGCCGGGGGGGCAATCTTTCTCTTCGCTCAAAGAGGAATCATTAGTCAAACTGTCTGAGGAAAGAGAGTGAACGACGAATGTGAGAGCATAACCAAACTGTTCACGACTCGTTACAGTTTCAACTTCTGCCACCTTCCAATAATTCCCTGCGGTGGTTGTTCAGAGCTGTAGGTATTCTTACATCAAACAGCAAAAAAAGACAGTTCAGAAAATGGGCGGAATTGTCCATCTTTAAACATCCCACAAAACCTCCTTAAACAGGAGCATCTCAGGATCTGGGCTTGTAAACATTTAAATCGATTATTTGTGTTGATGGGTAAGTCCAAACACTGATTAAAATGTTTTCGATTAAAGGTTGAGGTAGGAAAAGCTTTGAATGGTTCTGTTCAGGCCATGGCTCTCAATGATTACTGTTATTATCTCAACACTGTAATGACAATTTTGTTGATTTGGTATTTCGGTGTCAGACGGCTCTGTGACACATGATCCAAACACTTGATCCGAAATATAAATGCTCCAATTTGATGATTTAACAGAGTAGCTAAACACACTATATTCCCCGCAGGGTAATCTGATGAGGATAATGAAATGCCAGAGAAATCGGAGGAAAAAAAATGTGTGAAGATAAAAGATGGAACAGAAGAGACAAGATTGAAATAAAAGAGACAAATGATGCAACGAGATGGCGATGAGATGAGAGGAGGAAAGGGAAAGGAGGGGAGAGGAACGGTAGATAAAAGGAGACCAGATGAGAGGAGAAACGATGAGAGAAGACAAGAGGAGATGAGACGATGAGAAGAGGAAGAGGAGATGGACGTAGAGGAGAAGAGATGAGGGAAAGACAAGAGGAGATGAGACCGTAAGAGGGGAAGAGATGAGAGAAGACAAGACGAGAGGAGATATGATTAGAGAAGTCGAAAGAGGGGAGATGGAGACGAGAGGAGTAGAGAGGAGGAGAGGGGAGACGATATGGGCGTAGATGAAAAAGTGAGAAAGACGGAGATGAGGCGAAAAAAATACATGAGACTAGAGGAAACACGTGAGAGTAGATGAGAAGGAGACAATAGAGACAATTGGAGGATGAGACAAATTGAGAGGAGATGAAGATGAGAGGAGACAAGACAGAGGAGACTCAAAGAGGAGATGAGACAAGACAAGGAGAAGGACAAAGAAGAGAGGAGAGTGAGGAGACAATACAGAGAAGGTCAAAGAGGATATGAGACAAGACAAACGTGAAGACAAGAGGATATGAGACAAGAGAAGACAAGAGGATGCAGGAGGACAAGACAAGACGAGGACAAGAGGATTGAGCACAAGACAAGAGAAGACAAGAGGAGAGGAGTCAAGACAAGAGATGACAAGAGGAGATGAAAGATTGGAGGACGAGAGGATAGGAGTCGATCTGAACGTGAGCTGTGCTGGTGTGTCCTACACTGTGCAGTGGATCTTAGAGGACAAGAGGAGAAGTGAACGAGAAGAGACAAGCTGAGATGAGGCAAGATGCGATGAGATTAGAGTAGACAGAAATGATTTGAGAGAGATGATACTAAAAGAGACGACAGGAGATGAGATGAGAAGAGGAGAGGAGACAAGAGGAGATCAAACTGACTGAGGAGCGTATACGGAGATGAGTGGAACCAAGGGATAGCAGGATGGAGGAGAGGGAGAGAGGAGACGAGAGGAGACAAGTCAAGCGTAGACAAGAAAGAGATGAAGATGAGAGTGAGGAGAGGAGAGAAAGAAAACAATGGAAAGAGGATAGGGAGAGAGAAAGGGTGATAAAGAAATTAGAAGAGATGAAATGTAAACAGGAGTATCAAAGTTATATTAAAGTGGAGAGAAGTTGAGATGAGAGATATTTAGGACAAGATGAAATGACGTGAAGAGAGAGGAGTTAAGTTGAAAAAGATGACAATAAAAAAGACAAAATACTCAAGATTGGGAGGTGGCATGTAGCAGTGAGGTCAAGCATGACGCAGGTAGTCGATCTGACGGACGAGTGAGCCTGTGTGTGTGTCCCTCTCACCGTGCAGTGGATCTGCTGCTGCAGTAGTGTGGGCACGTCTCCTACCGATGGGCATCTGGTTATTCACTGCGCCTCATCCTTCACATGATCCAGCGCCCAAGTTCCTCAATTCTGACAGAAGCCTGTTTCCAGCGTCAGCAACTGGCCTCCAGATGAGCCCTGCCACACACGTTTCAACATTTAAAAATGCAAACCTCTACAACTAGATTAAGATGTAAGATTAAGAATGATCAGGTTTTTCCTACAAACACGTTAAACAGCGAGAAATTTCCAACAGACCTTTCTATGTACCAAATGAGTGCAACAGGTGAAACTATACGTGAGAATGCCAGAGCTCAACAATATGAGAGTTTCACTCGCATTTGCGGCCTAATAAAAAATCAGACGTACCTTGTCCGCGAACTATAAAATGTACTGCAGCAAGCTCTGCCACGAAGCAGAAGACCTCATAAGGTCACAAAGGTCACAAGTGCTTGAGGCCGCGTGCGTAAGTCACATAAGCTCTGTGATCTCATAGCTGAAGTGCCAAAACTTTCCACTGCTCTCATTATATGCACAAAAAACTGCTGCGGGAGCTTATGGAATGGAGTTTCCATGCCCCGAGCATTCCTTACATGCAAGCCTCACATCGCCAACTACAATGCCAAGCTTCGGATTAAGAAGTGGCGTTTAATCACGCTGCCAAGCGAAGCCGGCAGTGGAAACTAGTCCTGTGGATTGACAAAATTACACTTTCTCAGTGTGGCTAGTCTGATGGATGAGTCTGGGTTTGGCGGATTGCCAGAGAAGAACGTTACCAGATGACTATATTGTGCCATCTGTAGTTGGTGGAGGAGGGTTACTGGTGTGGGGTTTTTTGTTTTTCAGGGGTTGGCCTTATCGGAACTTTTCTTCCAGTGAAGGGGAATGTCCTAATTCTTCAGCATACCAAGACATTTTGGAAGATGCTATGCTATGTTGGAAAAGTTTGAGGAAGGTCCCTTTTTATTCCAGCATGACGGTGTCTCACTGACAAAACAAGGTCATAAAGACATGGTTGGTTGAGTTTGGTGTGGAGGGAACTTGTACTGGCCGGCACAAAGCCCTAGACCTCAACCCCATCTACACCTTTGGGCTGAACAGGAATGGAGATTGTGAGCCGGGGCATCTTGTCCAACATTAATGCCGACCTCAAAATTCTCTACTGAATGAATGGGCAAAAAACTATCCACAGAAAAAAATCTCACAAAATCGTGTGGAAGAAAGCCTTCCCAGAAGAGTGGAAGCTGTTATAGCTGTGACAGGGGGGGCCAACCAAATCAGATTTATGGGCTTGTATTTGGAATGTGAAGGTCAGTGAGTCCCTGTTGGTCAGTTGTCCCGATACTTTTGGTGGATTATATAGTGTCCAGAAGGTTCCTTAAAAAAAAGCCTTGATTCAATCTTTAGGTTCATAAAAAAGACTTGAATATCTTAAATGGTATCAACAACCATATTTAATTATCATTTTAAGAGGTCTTAAATTTGGGGACTGGAGAACTGATAAAAGGTCTTCTGGGATAATGGCCTAATCAAGGTTTCTTCCAGGAGATTACTAGAATGCTTCAGCCATGCTGAGTTCGATCAAGTTGCCCCAGTTGATGCCGACGGTTTGTATTGACAACAAGTCATCGCCGTGTTTTCACTGTTATTTACGGTTAGGGGGGGGCGCGCTATATGCATCTTCCTAAAATAGTACAGAATCTCGGCATCAAAACTCAGTTAAAAAGGAGGGCAGAAAAAGGAGCTAAAAAGCATTGCTTTTTTGCACATTGTAGTCTGAAAAAAAATAAAATAATAAAATTTGATTAGATTTACATTCGCATCCCTATAAAAGTTGTGCTCCTAATTTTCTAACTTACACCTTGGGAAAAAGTAAGCGTCAAGCCTTAGTGTATGTTAATGAACGGCATAAGCAAGACTTGTAATTATGCTTGTTCACTAAGAGTGCCTAATTAGATTTAATTAAAACAAGCAGTCATTAGAGCACACAATTACATTGTTGTCTCTCACAACACAATACACACTCTCTGTTAGTCATTTTACCACTTTAAAATGGCATCACACATATACAACTGTGCTTGTGGACACACACAACACTCACACACACCACAGCTGCTCAATTTGACAGAATAACAGAAACGCGCTCCACCAGTGACTCGTGTGATGATTTCAAAGTGGTGTACCCTGTAAAATTTAGCATGTGCACTTGAACTTGTGGTGTTTGTGTGTGTGACTGGACCGTATATTGGCAGATTTGAGCCTTGAGGTCAGTTTCCAGCGCTGGTTCATGTCATCAGTCTCTGCTGTGAGGAAGTACTGCCTCTCTTGAGCTCCCAGAGCCTTCACCATCCTTCATCTTTTTATTCCCCTCCACACTCTGAAAACAAATCATTATGAGGCCTCGATTCTCCGTGGGGATGTCCTAGACACCAATGAGGGAGACAGAGATTGCTTTAATTGCACCGTTAATAACATTTCATTATGTGGAATTAGTTTTTTAAAGGTTAAAGCTAAATAAATCATACACAGGAAAGAGGACCGCTTCAAACACTTCCCCGCTGAGAGGAAAAAGAAGCAATTTAAGCTGTCGTCTGATACTGAACCTCTCCACAACACACAAACACGCATCACCACACTCCACGCACACGTCATTTCAAACTAAAGATACTCGTGAAAGATCTAATGAAGATACTGTGCACACAATCTAGTCACTGTATTACTAAGTCCACTTGTTTAGTTTAGTTTCTGTATTATGGTATATAGATTGTACTCTACATATATTCTTATGTCTTTGTTTGTGTGTTGTTTATTTCATTTCTGTAACTTACGGAGTTTCAGTTTTTTATTCTTTATCACTAACACAGCACCACTCGTACACCTACCTATGATGATAACTCACAAATTTATCACAAACCCTGCATCATATTTAATACAAATAGTAATTATAAAAATGCCTTCAAAGTTTACTTTCCCAAACATGCAGCATTACTGTCATCAAATGTGTCAGTGCTGCCACAGATAAACTGTGACTTTAATGTCACCTCTGGGTTATTTTTGATACAAAAACATCACTAGGATTGATTGGATAGCTGTGTGGTTCTTTTTCGAGTTTATTCTGACATAATACACAGATGGTCAAAAGTATTATTATTATTTGGTTTTGGGCAAACACTGCACTCGTCATGCTAATAAAGTCTTCGTTTGAATGTGCTCGATTGAGGTGTGTTTAGTAGAGGACAGTAAAAGGAGGGTTGGGTCTTTTCCAGTTCATTTTGCAAAGTGCTCTCTGTAATTTAACAAATCCTCTCTGTCTGTCATTCCTTTAGTGAAAACACACAGAATACCCAATGAACACACACCACAGCACTAACTGTAACTGCTCCTGAGACAACGCAGAGTATAGAGATGAATTCCATGTACTGTATTCTGTTGAAGGTCCCAATGAAAGACAGATCAAGTCACACAGACAGAAAATAAATAGGTAAACAATTCTATATATGATTATTTCTGGCCTGCTCGACTTAAGATTGCAGCTTGTAATATCTCTGTTTGATGATAAATAAAGTGACTTAAAATCTGACTTAAGTTGACATCGCAACAGTTTGTTAATGAACACTCGATATTAGGAAACAGCAAGTCCCAACCAACAATCATTCAGTTTCAAAACACAACAATAAACATAATAATTAAATCTTACAAGTCTTGATGCTCATACTCACACACGAACATACAAAAAAAAAAAAAAATTCAGAAATATTAAACTTGAAAGATCTTTCAAATATTTGATGGCAGGAACCTCAAAAACTTTGGGGGGAGAAAAATCCAAAACAACTAAAAAAAAAAAAAAAATAATAAAAAAAAAGTAAATTAAAACTTCTCAAACTAATTTTTTGGAAATATAAAAAAAAAAAATGATTGCCATGAACCTTCTCCAACTTTGGAAAAAAAAAAAAATAAAATTATATATATATATATCCTATATTTATATAGTATATATAAACCTCACAAACTTTGGGAAAGTCCAGGGACTGATGCAAAAGATGCTGTCTGGTAACTAAATGCGTAAATAAGCAACCGTCACCAGATATACAATAGTCAGCCAATCAGATCTCTGCAGCTTGCAATTTTTGTAAGCCTTATTATAATTTATAACTGCAATACACATTGAGTGGTGCGATCATTGGGCATGCTGTTAATTTTAGTCGATAGTTTAAGTAATAATGTATGTGTTTGAGATGGTGGCTCTTGTATCACTGTTACCCTAGACTGAGCTTCAGCAATGTTTCTCTCTCGTTTCTTGCATGCATCTGTTACAGTTCTTAATGGAATATTTAACTTGATCTATTCATCCAGACGCCCCGCACACAATCAAACTCCCTAATCTGGAGTTGACTAGTAAACGCTGCAATAAAAAAATCTTTTCTCACGTTAATAAAGTTAAATCAATTGCTTCGCGATCATAAAGACTCCCCAGAGCTCCGTTCAGCGTGCTATCCTTTAACCAGACATTACCCACACACTGAGAGAGGAGAGAGACAGAGAGAGGAGAGGAAGAGAGAGAGAGAGAGAGAAGGAGAGGAGAGAAAGACGATGAGAGGATGAGAGGAGAGAGACGAGAGAGAGAGTGAGGAGGAGAGAGAGAGGAGAGAGAGACAAAAAGTGACATTTCCTGTTTGACTTTCCCCTGGAGGTTGACGGAAGAATCTTCATCGACTAACAACACTCAATCCAATACGTGAGAAACACTGTTTCAGATAACACACTATTCACAGGTGGGAGTTGCTCTTCAACTGGAGTGTATGTTTTGAAAGCCCTCTCTCTCCCTGAGCAGTAGTTTATTACACAGATCGCATCCGAGTGACTAACGTAACTTAGGTGTGCAGTGCCTCCAGCAGCAACCTCGAGGCTGAGTTTCTGATAAGCATAATTGGGATAGATGGACAGATCTGAGCTTTGTAGGACCTTCTTCTTACAGGTCAGGGAACTTGTCATTTCCATACACATTATAGTGTTTTTCTACTGTTAATTAGTGAACAAAGAGATCATTGTGACACCTCACAGCAATTACACAGGGACTATATCGAAAGTCTACCTCGTTTAGTGAACGTCCAAAAAGGTGCTTTTGTTTTAGTGGTTTAAGGAGAAACTATTTTTTTCCACACGGAAAAAGGAAGCGTATGGCTTCTGAACAAATTCTATTGATTAACATATTTATGTGAGATATTTATTAGTTTTTAATCATTATTATGCCTCTACGGTTATCCCATGCAAAACCGCAATATTTATTTTAACGTGTTGCTTTTTACAAATGTAGTTACAATTAGAAATACAAAAACCCCAAAAACCCATTTTTTGTATCACTGTTATTTATTATCTTTGATACTAATAGGTTATTTCCAGTTTGAATTTTACTGTTTCACCTTTACTTTTAGCTAAAGTTTTCGTATTTGGTCATTTTATCTCGTTTTTAATATTGCTATATAGTATTATTATTTTTAATTTGTTTTTATTTATTTTTTTTTATTTTTGTATCTTTCAACTCCAACTAAACAAAAAATAAAAATGTTGCTATGTCAGACTAAATACAAATGCCATTCATGAGAACACTTTGGTTACTCTTTATTTTAATGTATCCGTGTACAATGTAATTGGTACAAGTTAAAGTACTGAGTAATATTAATTATATTAATTAAACTAAATGTACTTTAACTAAAGGGTTAGGATTAGGACGTTTTTGGATTTGTGGTTAGTTACATGTAATTTGACAATAGTTATTAGGTTATAGTAATTACTATAGGTAATACATGCACAATAAAAGTGTTACACATTTTGTTATATTTGTTCATGCTGTTTTTATTTTATAGTAATGAATCTTTGTTGGTTGCCACTTTATTTTATGGAGTGTAATTGTACATTGTAATGCTATATATTTAAATACTGAGTAATATTAAGCTACTACTTGACTTTACTACTTGATTTGGTTTGAGAGTTAGTTGCTGTAATTAGATAAATTCCTGTTATTCTATAGTAAGTACCTGTAACATATGTACAACAAGGATAGTAAAATAAATTCCATCAAAATTCTATTTAATGATAAAAAACCCATAAAGTACATGATGTTAAATTTTTATTACTCAGATCTTACTTTGATGAATTTACAATTGAAACCGCTTTAAATTTATGTGTATCCAGAATTTTTATTTTATTGGTTCTTCCTAGAAAAATCTATTATGTTGAAGTTCCTGATTTAATCACCATCAATCCGATGAGAAGAAACTGCCAGTTTACACTTGCTTCGGCACTTGTGAAACTTTGTTGATCCCAGAATTTGTCAAATTCAAAACATCCAGAAGCAAATCTAAAAATACCTCCTCAAACTTCTCCAGCAAATCGCAAGCTTGAAAGTTCAGACGGATCATCTGATCTCGTTACCTCCTCGCACCACCTGACCAACCGCAGAAGACGGAGGGGAATCAGCAGCGGTTCGTCTCTCCTGGGGTCCACACGTGATAATACAGTGATTATATGCAGGAACATTTGTGGAGGAGCACGAACACTTCAGGCTCAACATCTGCCAGCGTAGAGCAGAGCCCCCTGAGCGCTGAAGATCCGTCGCTTTGAGCCGAGAGATCGCATGCTCCCCCCCCAGGTCGTGTGCTGGGTCCGCGTGGGTTTCAGGAACGCCGTTGAGGTGAAGGCTGGGTGGTTGGAGGTCCACTCAAACCAATTATCCAAAACTTGTTGGTCCAGTGATCTGAAGATGCACTTCGCTGCTTTCAACTCACAAAGATTCACATGCGCTTCGTACAGAAAGAGTCTTGTTTTCTCTAAGTTCCTGTAACCTGGGCCAAGCGTTCGTAGTCAATTAACCGTGTCAAAGAGCCTGTGCTGGGGCTACATGTGGCGGGCTGGGGAGGAGAGCTGCGAGGGGACTGCAGAAAAAAGACACACAGATCAGAGTATATCAGAATAGCGAGAAGATACGGTGAACTCCTGGATTTGAGGAGAACAACTCCATTTCTAGACATGAGAGACAGGCCAGAAGAGAGCTGTGAATGTGACGGGTTCTCATCTTTGCGCTCGTTCACAAGTCCTCAAACTATGCACTTCAAGAAAAGTTGAGATGTGAGGATCAGATCTCACGGCAGCTTGAGACACATTTCCAGAACTTCCCCATAGTTTCCTGAAACTCTTTAAGGCGGGCCAGCTTTCTCAGCTGTGGCATTTCCTCGTGTTCTTCTCTGTTTGCTGGCTCCCAGAGTTGACTTTTCCTCCCTCTTCGCTTTCTGTTTTCCCTTCCCCAAGTGGCCAGCTGTTTATTATTTATGCGCATCTCCTCTGTATCCCTCCTCTTTCACCTCCACTCCAAAAAATAACACACACTACTTCCTGTAGGGCCCACACATGAAAGAGGGGCAGCTCTGTGTCGAAAATGAAAGAGAAGAATGTTCGACTAGATTGAGGCGGGAAAGTCTGTGTTTTATGAAGTATCCGCAACAATTGAGATCTGTGAATGTCTTTCAGCATATGGCGGAGTCACAAGTACGTACACTCAACATGTGACGCGATCTAGAAAACCATCTTCCATTTGAAGTTCATTCACATCTGTACACACCTTTCCATTTTGTGTCACACATCTGTAAACATCTTAAGCACTAATCTAAATCAATCACACCATCGCAAAAGTCGCATGTTGACCTTTCTAACATCACAACATTTTAGTGAACTCTATATTGTGACTCACTGCCGGATATTGCGATCAACTACAGCAACGTACACATCAAAAACTTGCTGATTTTTGGACTTATGAGGTGACATAATGACACATAGCAGATATTGTCATCAATTACGGAACATGCACTGCAATAAAACTGCAGGTATATTATGGACTTTTTGCAGTGTGTTAATCACATATTGCAGAATAATTTGTTCACCAATTATGAAACATCCACAAGATTTTGTGCTATAAAACCACATGTTGTTATATATATATGTATGTAAAGTCCAGCAAAGCCCGTCTGTTGTGACGTCTGCTTCAAGGTGGTCTCGGTTGTAACGCAGGGTTTTTTGAGTTAGTGTTGTTTTCTCATTAGGCGCTGATCCAGTCTGGTCCTCCTCTCACCTCTGGCATCTAAAAGGCAGAGAACTGACGTCACTGGATATTTTCTCTTTCTTCAGATCATTCATGTTAAACCCTGGAGATGCATTGAAATCCCCAGTAGATCAGCTGTTTCTGAACCACTTAAGCCCCTGTCTGGCACAAAACCAGCCCCGGTCAGGTCACTTAAATCTGATCTGTTTGGTTAAAAGGACGTTTGTGATGTCAGGAATCACCGGAGATTTCAAACCGTGTTTTTGAGACTGTCTTTGGATCATCTGCAGTTTTACAGGAGAAAAATACTCAGCAAAATTATTAAGTAAACAAAACTTCATGAGTAATTGAAAAATAATTAATGTTAAGTGAACTTCACAGTTTCTCATAACAACTACTTTTTTTCAATTGACCCTGCGCAGGGAGTGTGATTGACAGACGATCTGACCAATCAACATCTACGAATCGCCATTGTGTCCGACAAAGGAGTCAGGGGCGTTAGTAGATACACTGTGGGTTTGAACTTTGAAATACGGAGTGAGTGTATGTCGTTTCTTTCCGCTGTTTTTAAAATAAACATCCTTCTGATGTTCATACATGTCTAGATTCATGCGAGAGATAATCAGTTCATGAGACAGCTTTAAGGGCTCTACACATTTCTCACATTTATTAAAGAGCCACAAATCGGTACTTATGGTATTCACTTTCTCTTAACAAAATGACCAAATTTGAAAGCTGAGACTTTGTCTTCTTATCAATAAGTAACACTGGTCTGTCCGTCTCTATCAGTGTCCTTTTGCTCCGCGATGTATTTTTCACTGAGAACATGATTTGGCGTCAGAGAGCGGCATGGTACTTGGCGGACATAGCAACTGTAACTAAGGCGGGGGGACCTTTGCGAACTAATTATCCATGAAGTTTTTTTTTTTACTTAACTAAAAATAGTGAGGTAACCCCATTGCCTTAAATTGTTAAGTAACTGATCACTTTTTATAGTGTACATATCAGATATTAGAACAGCTTATAGTGATGCCGCAGATATTGCAACATATCCAGCAAATATAGTGGCATTCAGATTTGCAGTTAAACACTGATCAGATCGAACAGATGCTGTTTCGAAAATAACTATCAAGGAATCGCTCTCTCTCAATGGTCTCAGTTCATCATCGCCCTTTTGAGTTCAACCTGAAACAAGTCTGATGACAAACACAGTAAAAAAAAAGTCACTCTCTCACGGTTCACATTTCTCTCATTTTTGCTTCTATCTTTTTTATCAAATTGTCACCATATATTTCCCTTTTGCTTTAGATATCCCATCACCTACTGCATTCTCGCAGCGCTCGGAGTTAAACAGCCTCACTCATGAGCTCCTCAAAGTGTGCCCTGTGAGTGTGTGTTACACTTCTTTTTGAAATTCAGAACGTAATTTGGGCTCTTTCTTGGCTTGTCTAAAAACATAAGTCAAGGCCATGTCCAAGGGCCATGTGGTCTGAACATACCCACTCCAGCAGTCTAAAGAGGGCCAGGAAGCAAAGACAGAAGACAATTGCGAATAATCATGACCGAACCTCTTTGAAGTGCTTTACTTCATTAGGGCATTTTCATAATGAATAACCAGAGTGCCGTTTGATGTGCGAGTGTGTGTGTGTGTGGGTCTGTGTGTGTGTGTGTTGTGTGTGTGTGTGTGGTGTGTGCGTGTGTGCTGTGTTGTAATCACAACCCTGCTGGGATTACAAATCAAATCAGGATTTGCATATGTGTAACACATAATAGTTCATGAGTTAATAAATGGGAAATGCTTGTTTACACATAACAAAAGTATTGCAGATGCTTATGAACGAGTAGAATAAACACCACTCGGAAACATCAGCGCTCAGTGGGGACGATTCACGACACTGGCTGGAGAAATACACCCGACTGGAAGTGGAAGAGCGGCGATGGGTGAATATAAGAGGGTGATGGGTGAAATAAGATGGCGATGGGTGATGGGTGAAATAAGAGGGTGATGGGTGTGAAATAAGATGGCGATGGGTGAAATAACGATGGCGATGGGTGATGGGTGAAATAGAGGGTGTTGGTTGGACCTAAAGATGGGATTGGTGAACATAAGATGGCGCATGGGTGATGGGTGAAATTAAGTTGCGATGGGTGATGGGAGTGGTGAAATAAGATGGCGATGGGGTGATGGGGGAAATAAGATGGCGATTGGGTTTAAAATAAGATGGCGATGGGGTGATGGGGTGAAACTAAGATGGCGATGGGATCAAGTGAAATAGATTGGCGATGGGTGTGGGTGAAATAAGATGGTGTGGGTGAATTAAGATGGCGATGGTGAAATAAGATGGCAGAATGGGTTGTAAATAGGATGGCCGCTGGTTGAAATAAGATGGCGATGGGTGATGGGGTGAAATAAGATTGGCGGATGGGGGTGATGGGTGAAATAAGTGTGATGGGAGAATAAGATGCGTGATGGGTGAAATAAGATTGGTGATGGGTGAAATATGATAGCGAGGGTTGATGGGTTGAAATAAGATGGCGATGGGGAAGGGTGAAATATGTGGAGGTGATGGGTGTGAAATTAAGATGGCGATGGGTGAAATTAAGAGGGTATATATAAGAGGGTGTGGTGAAATAAGGAGGGTATAGAGGGTGATGGGTGAAATAACGAGGGTACTTAAGATGCGATGGGGTGATATAAAGAGGGTGATGGGTGAAAATAGAGGGTTAAGGATGGCAGCTGGTGAATTACCACAATAAAGAGGCTTACATCCCGTTTGTGAGACCCCCCGTTGATGTTCGATTTTTTCGTTTTTTGCTTTTTTTGTATTGAAGTTCTAGTGTTGATGTGCCCCGGTTTGGTGTTGGGTGATAAATGAGGGTATAAGGATGGCGATGGGTGAAAATAAGATGCGATGGGTGAAATAGTTGGGCGATGGAGTGAAATAAGAGGGTATAAGAGGGTGGATGGGCTGAAAAATAAGTCGGTGAAATAAGAGGCGTGGGTGAAATAAGAGGAATATGAGCGGTGATGCGCCGTGAAATAGAGGTGAAAATAAGATGGCGGATGGGAGAAATAAGAGGGTGATGGGTGAATATGGGGGCTATTTTAGATGGGATGGGTGAATAAGATGGGTTGGGTGACAATAAGAGGGTATAAGAGGGTGATGGTGAATACGAGGGTTATAAGATGAGATGGGTCCGAAATAAGGAGGGTGATGGGGTGTAATAAGGGGGTATAGATGGAGTGGGTGAAATAAGATGGCGATGGGTGAAATAATGAGGGTTTTATAAGAGGGTGATGGGTGATGAAATAAGTGGGGTATAGTTGCGATGGGTGAAATATGATGGCGATGGGTGAAATAAGAGGGTTATATAAAGAGGGTGGGGTGATGGGTTAAAATTAGGAGGTGAAAACTAAGAGGGTGTAGGGTGATGGTGATTAAGAGGGTTTACAGAGGGTGATGGGTAAAAAAAAGGAGGTGATTAAAGATGGCGATGGGGATATAAGTGGGTATAAGATGGCGATGGGTGAACTTAAGAGTTGGCTATGCGTGATATAAGAGGGTTAGTAAGAGCGGTGATGGGTAAAATAAGAGGTGATATAAGAGGGTGTGGGTGAAAACGAGGTGAAATAGATGGCGATTGTGTGAAATAGATGCGATGGGTGAAATAAGAGGGTGATGGGTGAATAAGAGGGTATAAGAGGGTGATGGGTCAAATTCAGAGGTGAAATAGAAATAGAGGGGGTGATGGGTGAAAATAAGAGGGTATAAAGTGGGAGTGGGTGAAATAAGATGGCGATGGTGAAATAAAGAGGGTGATGGGTGAAATAAGAGGGGATAAGAGGGTGATGGGTGAAATAAGAGGTGATATAAGATGGCGATGGGTTGAATAAGAGGGATATAAGATTGCGATGGGTGAAGATAACGGGGTGATGGTGAAAAATAAGAGGGTCTATATAGTATACGAGGGTGATGGGTGAAATAAGAGGTGAAATAAGATGGCGATGAGGTGAAATAAGAGGGTGATGGGTGAAATAAGAGGGTATCAGAGGGAGATGGGTGGAAATAAGAGTGAAATAAGATGGCGATGGGTGAACTAACGTGGGTGATGTGGACAATAAGAGGGTATAAGGGGGTGATGGTGTGAAATAAGAGGTCGAAATAAAGATGGGATCGGGGTGAAATAAGAGGGTGATGGGTGAAAATAAGAGGGTATAAGAGGCGTGATGGGTGGAAATAGAGGGACATAAGATGTCGATGGGAGTGAAATAGAGGGTGATGGGTGAAAAAATAAGAGGGTATAAGAGGGTGTGGGGAAATAAGAGGTGAAATAAGAGGGTGATGGGTGACTAATAAGAGGGTTATAAGAGGGTGATGGAGTGAATAAGAGGTGAAATAAGATGCGCGCGGATGGCGTGAACTAAGGTGGTGTGGGTGAAATAGAGGGTAAATAAGAGGTGTGATGGGTGAAATAAGAGGTGAAATAAGAGGGTATGGGTGAAATAAGTGGGTATAAGTGGGTGTATCGGGTCGAAATAAGAGGTGAAATAAGAGGGTTGATGGGTGAAATTAAGAGGGTGATGGGTGAATTAAGAGGGTGGATGGGTAAACGGGAAATAGGTATTATGGAATTACAAAGTGTGATCTGCAAGAGAAAAGAAACCCAGTTTCAACATGACCACTGTTCTCTTGAACGCTTTAACTTCATTAGGAAAAAAACATGCTACACAAATGCAATCCCGCGCTCCGCGCAACACGCTCCACTCCACCAACACACACCACACACACACACACACTTTAATCTTGTTAGCTGTGTGGTGCGATTTTATGTGCACGGTTCACTTCTAACAAAACATCTGAGTCCAGTCCACATGCTGTCTTCACTGATAATGGACCTGTGTCCTGTGTGTTGTGTGTGTGTGTGTGTGTGTGTGTGTGTGTGTGTGTGTGTGTGTGAGTGTGTGTGTGTGTGTGTGTGTGTGTGTAGGGGTGTGTGTGTGTGTGTTTGGTAGCTATAGTTTGTGGACACAGGGTTTCTGCAAGGTTTTCTAAGGTAAATTTAAGATTGATTTAAGATTTTTTAAGACCAAGTAACATTAATGTAAGATATAAAAAAGAAGTGAACACAATACATCGATATGTTCTCTCAATGTGTATGTTTATGATGAAACACATCAGAGTTTTGATATATACATCTTCAACCAGCATATCCCGTTACTTTTTAATCCTATTTTACTAAAAAAAAGAAGAAGAAGCTTGAATGTTCTGCCTCAAACACCACTATAATCATCGTTACATTCAATTGATCAAAACTGTATGACTATGGACTAGGAACAAAATAATCTGCCAATGTGCTCAGAATTTCATCTAACTGTTGGACGTTTTGACAGATATATGTTCTTGTTTTATTATTTATTTTAATCAATATTTTTTAATCTATATTGTATTTTTTTGTAACCTCATTTTATCTACATTTTTCAAGGGACTTCATTTTACGTTTCATCTTTCTCAGTCAAATGTATATTTAAAATGGTTTAGATACCGTATTGGAAAACTTATATGTAGAAAAATAATGTATGCATTGCAATATTTATTGCCATGACTTTATGTATTGATGATCTCTCTGCTATAATTTAAGGACCATTTTAAGGCCTTTATTAGTTGAAAGACTTTTAAGACTCGCAGAAACCCCTGCCAATGTCACTAAAATCTCGGGACAATCCTGAATATACTGACTGAAATTGCATGTATTGAAAGCAATTTTCCACATCTCAACAGGTGTGAGACTAAACTATACTGAGCCATAACACTCGACTCTCAGCAATAGCAGTTGCTCAACACAATCCATTAGTGCTCCATCTGCAAGAGGACTTGCAGCTGTGTTGTGTTTGTGATCACATGTATCTAAAGGAATGTATAAACGACACTTTCAGAGTTCCTTTCCTCATATATAAACCAGATATGCTATTTGCAGGTAATGGCGTTGTTCTAGCAATCAATTACATTGAAGAAGAAGAAGTAAAAAAAAACATTAAACACGACATCATCCATGACCTGGCATACACATGACCTCTCGCCCTTAGCTACAGAGCCATGACGGTATTCATGTTTTTAAGGGCAGGTTATATGAACGAAAATCTTTTATATTTCGGATAATCAATAATCCAAAGAATTCACCATGACCAAAAAACAATTTCCAGCAGAGAGTTTTTCTCAAATACAAATCTCTACAACACACACAACACACCACACACACACACTCACATCACAACACAAACAACAAAAAACACTCACACACTACACCACACACCACACTATCACACACACACACACACACACCACACACGATTCATCAGTTAAAGCCATTGGTAACCACTTTATTTGACAGCATCCTTGTTACACAGGTATTAATAACAGTTAAAAATATGCGCATATCACAAGCAACTAACCATAAACAAAACCTATTTCCTAACACTACTGCAGTTACACCGTGTGAAATTGATAGTTAATTAATAAGTGTACTTTAATTTAGTAAACTTCTTTAAATGAAAACTATTATGAAAAATGTGGGTTATACTTACTTTTAGGTGTCTCTGGACAGTGTATGGTATTATTTAAGGATGAGTAATATTAATCCGCTTACTGTACTTTTAGGATTTGGCTTGGCTTTAGGGTTAGTTGCATGCTATTCTGCATAATTTATTAAGCATTACCTTTAGGAAACCTACATGTGACATATGTAACAATGACACAGTAAAATATAAGTGGTACCATAAATATTTGTTAACAAGGCTTTTTTGTAAGCGGGACGGGAACATAGGGTTCATTAAATCGTTAACTTCCTCCTATCAACATCAAAATTGTTGACTATAAAGGTGGATTCAAAAATCAAAAACATTAACCAAATGTTTTGAAAAAAAAAGAGAGACAAAATATTTGACTGTACACGCCTTTACTACTGCTTTCATGTCAAGAGTTTACATCCCCAATCAGGAAGCTTTTCTCTTCAAATGATAATATCTGCTGGTGTTTTACTTAAATCTTTGCAATCTGGTCAAAATCTTTGCAAAACCCCTTACACTGTGGAAGCCATCTCCGTGTGCGACACATGAAAGGGGTCATTCTGGAGCAGTGTGTGGCTTCCCGAGCGCTGTGATGAAACCACAATTAACTCAAACATGAATCTCAACTATATTCGTTTGCGATGTTGTTGACTGAATAAATGCGATTACGCAACTATGTGTTGACGTTACCACGTCTTTTTTGCTGTTGTTTTTTTAATAAGAAAAACATTCATGTCATTTGGAAATTGTTGATATTAATTATAAGGCATATTTCACCATTTTAAGTCGGAGTAGAAGTTTCTTTTTTATACCAGTTTAAGTTTGTAGAGGTCGTTTATTTATGATAAATAGCTTATAATAAATTTACTAGGTGGGTCGAAATAAACCATGCGGAAATACAGTTGAGTTGTAATACTCTTAATTTAGTATTACTTATATTTCTGATGAAATGAAGCTATGGAAATGTGACTAGTTTCATTGACTAAACAAAAACAACAGGTTGACTAAATATGAAATATAAAATTTGAAATAAAAACTAAGAAAGTAAACTGGACACAACTCCAATAATACATTATTTGGACATTACTTTTGACGTTCTGTTTCCCCTCTAACTTTTTATTAGGGATATGTTTTGATTTTTGGACGTGTCGCAATGTTATTAGTATTTTATGCAGTCCAATTCAAACAATCAATATTAACATATATATGTGGAATCTGGAGAAATAAAGTTTCTATACTTAGCGCTTGTAATTGCCGGTTCAGGCTTTTACATGTGCCCGAAAAACAGAGTCAAGCGCTGCACTTCAGGTAACGATGTCTACTCTGAGCATAACACACTACACTCACAAACACCACACACACACCAAAACTAAATCTCACCCTTTTTCAGATCGTAGACACTCCAAAACTGAACAAAAATTAATTAATACAATAATAATTTGCATTAATTGTGCGTGTTCATAATGTCTATTAATTATCCGCTTTCCCTGCTGAAGAAAAACTGCTCTTTTAGAGCTCATCTTAGGTGAAGATAAAATAGATGATTCAAATTGTGACCTGGGGAAAACTGTTTCAGCAATAACATTCACACACACTTTGCATCTGATTTACAGTAATGCTTTTCTCTGCGCGTTCTCTCTGTTCCTTTGTGTGGCGTCTCTGTATTCATCCCGCCATCACAGCGCCATATTCCCAAGTATATAGAGGAGCTCGCCCCTCCCTGCAGCCGCAACCACGCTTTTTCGGTCACCGTGTGATTTCCTTGCTCTGCGTCGCCGCAACAGCTCTCAGTGTCGTGTTGGTGTGTGTGTGACCACTCAGACATCAAGGCAACACCCAGGTGAATACGGGTCAAAATAAATACTAATAAATATCACCATACTTCACCACGTTGATTGATTACATTAATATTTGCAACTCGTGTTTTGATATGTCTATGTTTTAAATTTGCAAATGTGGCGTAATTATCAATACATATATGCATGCGTTTTGCATAGTTTTTCTAGAACATAAAATCTGAACTAGGATCAAAATTTCTGGTGTCATTTTTTCGATATATTAGAGTCAAAGTTTTTCTTACCTGAGGAATTTAGGTTATGTCTATGTTTCACTGTGTGTGCCTGTGTATCACTTGGATAGAAAAAACACTGTCGACAGCCACAAATAAATACATTGGCACCATTTGTTTATTTAGGCAATATAAATTTATATAATTCAGGAAAAATTATTTTTTAACAAACCTCTTTGTAAAACCATAGAATATTGATTAAGACTAAAAAATGTAAACGTTGGTGTTTGTAATAAGTGGTGATTTCTGGCTCAATGTAGGAGGAAAAACTCCTACCGTTTTTTTTTTGGAGAGTAAAATCCTTTTTAAGTTATTATACTGTAACTTGAAATCTAATTTACAAATAGACAAAGTGACTCTAATAAATTCAGTCATAAGTGTTATTCTGGGTGTTTTCTTTCCAATTGTTACTACTGAAAACACTCATATGTAAAAGCAAAAAAGCTCAAATCTCATAAATTGGATGATGCATAAATAAACGTAGCATGTGGCTGTCTCGCTTTAACATTAGACAACTAAACAAACAAATAAAATAAATAAAAACAAAAGCATAGTATGAAGATATCCATATTTACTGTCGGAAAAAATGATTGGCATTCAAACACACCAGGAAAGAATTTACATGTTACCTATATATTCACATAGAAAACAAGCTTTGGTGAAAACATAGGACTTCTTTTCTTTTATAAGAAATATTAATAATAATTCTTACAGACCCCCAAATATCTAAAACCTACAAATTGAAAATAAATATCTCAAATATATTAAACCTAGGTTCATGTTGAGTGGAAAGCAATCACGAACAATGACTACAACTACTTACAACGCTGACATTGGCAGTGACATTGCAGACGTGTCAAAACACCACACACACCCACACACACACACACTCTCACACACACACACACAAACACACACAACTCACTCACACACGGGTGCTGTAAAGGTCACGTGACTGACTGCTGTTATTTAGTCAGATGGTAAACATCGGTGAAATCTAAATGATCAGTGATGTTTTTTTTAAGAAGCACGCATGGACACCAAAACAGTCATAATTAAAACGAGCGAGGACCCCAGAACATCCACTTGACAGAGATACAGTTAAAAGGACTTCACTAACAAACCAACACACTCCGCTCTGTAACTATCAGAGATGCCTCTGAACCACTGTCCACCCTCCCCATGGATCCACCTGCCTAGATCTGCCTACCGGATTTATGTATTATATTTATGAGGGAATGCACCGGATCCGATACTCAGTATCGGTAATCGGCTCGATATACTGCCATTTTTGCCGGATCGGGTATCGGTCAGATGAAGGCCGATCCAAATACGATATTGTGACGTATAATTATTCTGTGTCTTGTTAAGCCCAACAAAAGGCACAAAACATTATAAAGCACCAAAAGTTTCTTGCACTATATTATAAGTGTTCTGAAAGCTTTCATATCGTTTTAATTGAAATAGAAATGAAGATTTAAGTCACTAAATTTCAAGTTCACGTTAACTCTTTTCATACCGCTGCGGCTGTCACTCATTCTTCATTCAGCATCAAAACAGCGCGTCGCGTTCGGTACGACTCCACGTCACGCAAATCGCTCAAGATGATTCAGTTGTTTTACTATATTATTACTTGATCTGTAGATAAAGGTATTGGGTTTTCGCATTAAAAAACTTATCCTCGAAGGAACTTTATTGCAGTAACTTAATCATCTTTCTATACGCTTGTGCTTGTTTCTATCACATCACTAGGTTGAGTCAGAGCACTATGATTGTTCCTTCTCGCGCACAAAGTAACTGAATTTTAAAACTGTCAAAGAAAAGGCTCAAACTATTGCATAGATAGTGGATTACTGTATTAATCATACGCATCAATATGTATTTCCTTTCTTTTGCTTTGAAAATGTTTATGTCGGACTCGCGCGCTGCGCCTCATGTTGCTTCAAGCGCATCCATTCTACGCTCAAGGATGGCATGAGTGCTGTATTGGAGCCTTTCATATCATGATACAGTGACACAATATTGATTATTAGCCTGTATTGTCCTATCCTATCTAAATGTTGTTGCCTCTTAACTGATGTGCTTTACATTTAAAACATTCTCAATTTATAGCTAGGCTATGTTTATAAAATAATTTATATTTTTGATTTTGTTTTCTGGTTTGTTCGTTGGATGTATTTTCACAACAATACAAAGAGCAATGGGTATACGTTTTACAGATTTACGTGTCACACTTATTGTCTCTTATTTTGTTCCCCACTAAATGTTTTTTTTACACTAAATGTTCAGGGATTTTGTAAAATTACTGTGCACTCGTGGTACTCTAGAATACATTTTACTGACTGAATTATCCACTAATCCTAGTTTATAAAAAGCACTTTTTGCTCATAGATTATGATCATATATTTTTTGATTTTGTTGTTCTTATTTATAATGAAGTTGTCTGTATTAAGTATTTTGTGTTTAAACACACCAAAGAGTGATATCAGGTCACACAGAGGTATAGAAGCTTCTACTTGATTTAAAAGAAAAACTGCGCTGGGATCGGATCGGTATGCGTCGTACTCACTCGCTTATTTTCTCTTGGAATAATCGGATCGGATCGATTCTGAAAAACTTGGTATCGGTGATCCCTAATATCTTATTGCAGCAGGAGCATGTGTTACATGCTCACAGAAGTGTATCTGTGTATCTATTAGCAATAGCAAGTCCTTACTTGCTCCGCAGCATTCACTAGACAAAATACAATAACATTGCAATATTTAATAACACTAAAATTTATTTCGAGCCGTTTGTCATGACATTGATCGGAAATATTTTTACACTAAAATGTCAGTTGTGCAGGAGACTAGAGGAAGGTTCTGAATCAGGTCAGAGTTGACGGTTGAAAATCCTTCTAAATATGTGTAGAGGAGCCTTCTTGTCTTCATACTCTCCTGATGTCCATAAAACACACGAAATCCTCCTGCCAGCTCATTTTAAAAGGGCTGCCGTGGGGGAAAGAGGCTTTTCCAAAAATCATTCATGGAAATCTGCTGCCGACAAAACCACACCCATTTGTTTCCACAAAACTGTGTGTTTAAAACGCCTCGCGTCTCACTTCACTGATTCAACATAACACTTCTCTAACAGGGACGAGAAAACTGAGATTCTAAGTGCCATAAGAAAATTTCAATAAGAATAAAACACTGGTATCAAATGAGTTCCGGAGCATTCTTTACGTCCACCGTCGAAACAGACACAAACACTGTTTTGTCAAAAATGCAATATAACATTAGGTATATAATAAGAAAAATATAAAGCAAAAAAACTGTTTTCAACATTGATAATAATAATAAATGTTTCTTTAGCCACAGCTGTCTGCCTCGCATGCCTGCTGTGAGTTAGTTTGCTTCGAGGCTGTAAGCGCCATCTACGCTTGATGAGCCTTCAGTATTTCTTTCTGTTTGAACCTCATTTACTTATCATTTTAGTGTTTATATTATAAATACAAGCCTCACCCAACATCTCTTAGATTAACCTTAATATAGCTTGTTCTGTTTTTGTTAGCTCAACTCGCTAGTAACTCCTAGCTGATCAACGTCGCCACCACTTGCGCCTAAGTTATTTATTTATTTATCTCATTTTTGAATTAAAAAATAATTTCTAGGCCTTTGTGTTCATAAAAGCCCCAGAGGTGAGTAGGAATCCTTCAACACAAACGGTGGTAGTCTTGTCCTGTTATTGTCACCTGCACTTCATATCACGTTTAGATGCCTTTTCCGTTGGCAGATAGGATTTATAGGTGATAAATGCAAGGAGGACAGTCAGCTGAGGGAGAAGATATCAGAGCCTAGGAGGATCACGATACCAAACTCTAATTGCATGATAGAAGAGTTATAGAGCTGTAGATACTATTTTGGATGAGTTAGCATAGTGACCTCTTTACATGAATCGGTTTCCGGCTGAAGTAGTGCCCACGCAGGCGGGCGGGATTTATTAGCAGATTATGCTCACTCAATGGCTGTTTGTTGAGTGGTGTCCGCTTATATAATGTAGCAATTCATAGACAAATTGGAAAAGTTGTTGGGGCAAGCTGCCTGTTGAAAGAAGATGGGGTTCATCCCTCCTGGGATGGTGTGCTCTTTCTCTAGTAATATGGCTCATATAGAGCTCAAAACCTGGACAATCTGCGGGCTCAGGTCAGGAAGCAGAAGGACTGGACTTTAAACCGACCGTCTGCTAGCGGCCCTCACGTCACCAAGGTCAGATAAACCCAGCCAAATTTAGGAGCCTCTTTCACCTAGTATTCACATATAGGGCTGTGTTGGTCCCCGAATTTGGACATTAACAAAAAACGTTCCAAACCAATCTAAGGTTAAAAAATGTAATTGATGTTCAACAAATAAAAAAACGATTATAATACAGCATGCAGCAAATGTATAAGCGTGGGTTTGCTGATATTCGATCCCTTACTGCAAATTCGCTCATAGTTAATGATATGATTTCAGTTTATAATCTAGATGTGCTGTGTCTGACAGAAATCCTGGTAAAACCAAACGATTACATTACTTTAAATGAGTCTAACACCCACAGATTACGGTTATTAACATGATACCTCGTCTACACGCAAAGGGGGAGGTGTTGCTGTAATTTTTAGTAATATTTTCAAAAACCACTATTAATTATTTTTAAATTATACTTTTTTGAAGTGTTGGTGCTTAAATGTAAAAATATATCGTGTAAACGATAAAATCTCGTTTGAGATTTCTGCTGGGCTACTGTATACAGGCCTCCATGGCCACCTATTAAAGATTTTATCAAAGAATTTGCGGAATTTCTATCAGAATTTGTATGGGCTAACGTATAAGTACTAATTGTGGGATTTTATATACACTAGATAATGATAAAAAACGATTGCATTGGGATTGGCATTTAAAGACCATTTGTTAATCAATTGGGAGTTAGACAACCGGTCAGGACGCATCATTTGTCGTAATCCATACTCTGATCTAATATTTTCACTTGGAATAGATGTTGATTGCCGTTGAAATCTGCTGCAGAGAGTGACATCTCAGTCCATTATCTAGTCTCATGGTAAATTACTTTTAGCCAAGGCTGCAAACGCGACTCCGTGTTATAAATATGTTTGACCATATAATTCTGCCACTAAAGATTGCATTATCAATAATCTTCCTAATCAGTTTAATATTCTCAGCATACCGGAATAGCTTAGAAGAACTCGATTTTGCAACAGAAACTTTTATCTCTCTCCCATTTCCCCCCAGCATTTAGACACAGATGCTTCCGTTCCGCTTCTTAAAGAAGATTAAAGAAAATAGTCCAACGCCGTGGTTACAACGAGCACACTCAGGACTTAAGAGAACAGCCAGAAAAAATGGAGCGCAACTGGAAGAAAACAAAACTAGTGGTAATTCGGGATTTTCATGGGAAGTGAGCCTCGATTGCTTACAAGAGAGGCTATAAAAGCTGCTAGATCGCTTATTTTTCAACCCTATTAGAAGAAAATAAACATATCCTTGGTATTTATTTGAAACAGTGGCTAACTTTCGAAAAAGAAAGCTTCAAGCACAGAAGTTTCCAAGCAGGAAACAACAGTAAAGCGTTATTAACTTCTTCAACTTAGAATTTCAGGGGAAAATTATAACTATGCAACCGTATACTACTGAATCGCATCAGAGGGTGCTTGTTTAGGGTCTCCTGAGGTGAAATTTGATTCCTTTGTGGCAATAGGAGACAAATCCTGCCGGTATTCCAGATCTGATAGGAGCTTGCCTGGACCGATGACAACGCAGGTGATGATTCAACTAGCCTCTCCTTATGGAGGATCCCTTTCCCACTCTACAAGATAAAGCGCCGTGGGGAATTCGGTTGCATACCGAACCCGAAGTGATAATTTAATAAAAATTCTGTTTCAAATTTATAGGCAAGACAGTAGTTTGTTTAGGCATGGTTTGTAGGGATTACACACCTAGAGCCACATTTAATCAAACCGCACATTAAAAACTATAGAATCAGTTTTAATGCGCATGAGAACGCCATCAGGTTTATCACAGGTTCAGTTTAATGGTCTGTTTAGAGAAGGAACGGAGTCATCTTAGCGGCCAATAATTTAACATACAATATGATCATTTTCAACGGTAGTGATATCTCACATCAAAACAAACTTTAGCTGGAAACTAAATTATTCAAGAACGCTATAAGCCAAAACAATCGTTATATGTTTATCTTCGTAAGTGCTTTGAAACAATTACATTGTTAAAAGCGATTATAAATGAGATGACTTGACTTGAATAATTTACATTTGACATATCTTGTTCTGTCATGAAACTTTAGAGGGCACAGTGTGAAATCTGCGAGGTCCTTTACATGCAATCTGGCAAGCGATCACATATTACTGCATGCATTATAGCTGATGATCCTACAGCCAATGAGATGCTTTTATCTACTAAAAAATAAAAAAAAACTTAGAGTACCCAAATGACTACAACAGTAGTGAATATGGCCATAATGATTACAGTAGGCTGCTGAGGGCAGTGAT
>CM060638.1:5834202-5866702 GCA_030578275.1 Meda fulgida | reverse complement strand
GGCGGGGGTGGGGGGGGGGGGGGGGGGAGGGGGGGGGGGGGGGGGGGGGGGGGGGGGGGGGCGGGGGGGGGGGGGGGGGGGGGGGGGGGGGGGGGGCGGGGGGGGGGGGGGGGGGAAGGGGGGCGGGGGGGGGGCGGGGTGGGAGGGGCGGGGGGGGGGGAGGGGGGGGGGGGGAGGGGGGGGGGGGGGGGGGGGGGGGGGGGTGGGGGGGGGGGGGGGGGGGGGGGGGAGAGGGGGGGGAGGGGGGGGGGGGGGGGGGGGGGGGGGGGGGGGGGGGGGAGGAGGGGGGGGGCGGGGGGGGGGGGGGGGGGGGGCGGGAGGGGGTGGTGGGGGGGGAGGGGGGGAGGGGGGGGGGGGGAGGCGGGGGGGGGGGCGGGGGTGGGAGGGGGGGGGGGGGGGGGAGGGGGGGGGGGGGGGGGGGCGGCGGGGGGGGGGGAGGGGGGGGGGGGGGGGCGGGGGGGGGGCGGGGGGGGGGGGGAGGGGGGGGGGGGGGCGGGGGGGGGGGGGGTTGGTGGGGGGGGGGGGGGGGGGGGGCGGCGGGGGGGGGGGGGGGGTGATGGGGGACGGGGGGGGGTGCCGGGGGGCGGGGGGGGGGGGGGCGGCGGGCGGGTGGGGAGGGGGGGGGGGGGGGGGGGGGGGGGGGGGGGGGGGGGGGGGGTGCGGGGGGGGGGGTGAGGGGGGGGGGGGGCCGTGGGGGGGGGGGGGGGTAGGGGGGAGGGCGGGGGGGCGGGCGGGGGGGGGAGGGGGGGGGGGAGGGGGGTGTGGGGGGGGGGGGGGGGGGGGGGGGGGGGGGGGGGGGGGGGGGGGGGGGAGTGGGGGGGGGGGTGGGGGGGGGGGGGGGGGGCGGGGGGATGGGGAGGGGGGGGGGCGGGGGGGGGGGGTGGGGGGGGGGGAGGGGGGGGGGGGCGGGGTGGGGGGAGGGGGGGGGGGGGGGGGGGGGGGGGGGGGGGGGGGGGGGGGGGGGGGGGGGGGGGGGGGGGGTGGCGGGGGGGGGCGGGGGGGGGGGGGGGGGGGGGGGGGGGGGGGGGGGGGGGAGGGGTGGGGGGGGGGGGGGGGGGGGGGGGGGGGGGGGGGGGGGGGGGGGGTGGGGGGGGGGGTGGGGGGGGGGGGGGGGGGGTGGGCGGGGGGGGGGGGGGGGGCAGGGGGGGGGGGGGGGGGGGGGGGGGGGGGGGAGGGGGGTGGGGGGGGGGGGGAGGGCGGGGGGGGGGGGGGTGGGAGGGGGGGCAGGGGGGGGCGGGGGGGGGGGGGGGGGGGGGGGGGGGGGGGGGGGGGGGGGGGGGGGGGGGGGGGGGGGGCGGGGGGGCGGGGGGCGGGCGGACGGGCGGGGGGGGGGGGGGGGGGGGCGGGGGGGGGGGGGGGGGGAGGGGGGGGGGGGGGGGGGGGGGGGTGGGGGGGGGACGCGGGGGGGGGGGGGGGGGGGGGGGGGCGGGGGGGGGGGGGGGGGGGGGGGGGGGGGGGGGGGGGGGGGAGGGGGGGGGGCGGGGGCGGGGGGGGGGGGGGGGGGAAGGGGGGCGGTGGGGGGGGGGGGGGGGGGGCGGCGGGGCGGGGGGGGAGCCGGGGGGGGGGGGGGGCGAGGGGGGGGGGAGGGGGCGGGGGGGGGGGGGGGGGGGGGGGGGGGGGGGGGGGGGGGGGGGGGGGGGGGGGGGGGGGGGGTGGGGGGGGGGCGCGGGGGGGGGGGGGGGGGGGGGGGGGGGGGGGGAGGGGGGGGGGTGGGGGGGGGGGGGCGCGGGGGGGGGGGGGTGGGGGGGGGGGGGATGGGGGGGGGGGGGGGGGCGGGGGGGGGGGGGGGGGGGGGCGGGGGGGTGGGGGGGGGTGGGGGGGGGGGGGGGGTGGGGGGGGGCGGAGGGGAGGGGGGGGGGGGGGGGCGGGGGGGAGGAGGGGGGGGTGGGGGGGGGGGGGGGGGGCGTGGGGGCGGGGGGGGGGGGGGGGGGGGGGGGGGGGGGGGGGGGGGGGTGGGGGGGCGGGAGGGGGGGGGTCGAGCGGGGGGGGGGGGGGGGGGGGGAGGGGGGGGGGGGCGGGGGGAGGGGGGGGAGGGGGGGGGGGGGGGGGGGGGGCGGGGGGGGCGGCGGGGGGGGGGGGGGGGGGGCGGGGCGGGGGGGGGGCGGGCGGGTGGGGGGGGGGGCGAGGGGGTGGGGGGGGGCTACGGGGGGGGGGGGGGGGGGGGGGGGGGGGGCGGGGGAGCGGGGGGGGGCGGGAGGGGGCGGGGGGGGGGGGGGGGGGGGGGGGGGGGGCGCGGGCGGGGTGGGGGGGGGGGGGGGGGGGGGGGGGGCGGGGGGGGGGGGGGGGGGGGGGGGAGGAGGGGGGGGGGGGGGGATGGGGGGGGGGAGCGGCGGGGGGGGGGGCGGGGGGGGGGGGCGGGCGAGGGGGGGGGGGAGGGGGGGAGGGGGCGGGGGTGGCGGGGGGGGACGGGGGGGGGGGGGGGGGCTGGGGGGGGGGGCGGCGAGGGGGGGGGTGGGGTGGGGCGGGGGGTGCGGGGGGGGGGGAGGGGGGGGGGGGGGGGGGGGGGGGCGGGGGGGGGGGGCTGTGGGGGAGGGGGGGGGGGCGGGGGGGGGGGGGGGGGGGGGGAGAGAGGGAGAAAGAGAGAGAGAGAGAGAGAGAGAGGGCGGGGGGCGGGGAGAGAGAGAGAGAGAGGAGAGGAGAGGAGAGAGAGGGCGGGGGGGCGGAGTCGGAGAGACGACGGAGCGAGCGCGAGGGGCGGGTCCGATGAGAGGGGGGAGAGGAGAGGCTGGGCGGGTCCGGGGGCGGGTGATAGAGAGGGGGAGACGAGGAGGGGAGGGGTGGAGAGAGAGAGAGGGGGGAGAGAGCGAGGGGAGAGAGAGAGAGAGGAGAGGATGATGGGAGGAGAGGGGGGCGCGGAGTGGGGCGAGAGGGGGGGGAGGGGCAGGGTGAGAGGAGGGGGGGGACGGGGAGTAGGAGGGGAGTCCACATCGAGAGGGGAGAGAGGGAGGAGAGAGAGAGGGGGGCGGGAGGAGAGAGAGAGAGAGAGAGAGAGAGGAGATGAGAGAGGAGAGAGGAGAGAGAGAGTGGGGCGGGGGGGGCGAAGAGACGAGAGAGAGAGGGAGAGAGAAAGAGAGAGGGAGGAGAGTAGAGAGAGCGTAGATGGAAGAGAGAGAGAGAGAGACAGAGGAGAGAGAGAGAGAGAGAGAGAGAGGGGGGGGGGGGCGGGAAGAGAGAGAGAGAGAGACGTGAGGAGGTCGAGAGAGAGAGAGAGAGACGAGAGAGACGAGAAGAGATGAGGAGAGTGAGAAGAGAGAGAGGGGGGGGGGCGGGCCGAGAGAGAGAGAGGAGAGAGAGAGAGAGAGAAGAGAGAGAGAGAGAGAGAGAGAGAGAGGAGAGAGAGGAGAGAGAGAGGAGAGAGGAGAGCGATGAGAGAGGGAGAGGAGCCAGAGGAGTGAGAGAGAGAGAGAGAGGGGGGGGGGGGAGAGGGAGGAGGAGTGAGAGAGAGAGAGAGAGGGGGGGGCGGAGAGGGGAGAGAGAGAGAGAGAGAGAGGGGGGGCGGGGAGGAGGAGTGAGGAGGGCGAGAGGTGAAGAGCTGACGAGAGAGAGAGGGGGGGGGGGGGGCGGGAGAGAGAGAGAGAGAAGACCGTGAGAGAGAGAGAGGAGAGAGAGTCGACGAGAAAGAGAGTGCGATGAGGAGAGAGGAGAGGAGTGAGAGTGGACGAGGAAGAGAAAGACGGAGAGAGTAGAGAGAGGCTGGAGGTGAAGAGGACCTGGTCAGAACTGTAGTAGGCTATAATCTGGGGCTTGAAGATTTCAGACTGATCTAGACAGACTGATGCGATAGTTACTGTGAAAACACAATCACCGGCTCTCTTGAACTCATTCATGATCCAGCAAAAACTCATTCATCCACATAAGAGTGCTGAAAACTCAGTAGCTGTTTTGTGGGTGTTGTCAGGCTCCGCTCGCAGTTTATGCATCACTAAGTGCTGATTATCATTTTCTGCTCGCAGACACATAAACGCACGCTTCTGTGTGCGCAGATAGATCAGGCTGACCCTTAACCCTCTGCTAAACTCACTTTATATAATCTGTTTAGGATCAGCTCCACAGAGAAAGACACGCTCAAGAGACAAAGAGAGAGATTTTAATCACAAAATTAATTTTTCGTGTTTTTTTTTAACCGGTTGCTCGTAATTAAGTACGTTGAAACTGTTTTGGCTATATCTAATGTACTGAACTCTATCATATTAGGATTCTCCGGCTTATTAAAGAGCCCGAACCAGGCTTAATGTCAAAACTGAACGTTATTACAACCCCACACGGTGTTGTAATTTAAATCATTGTCCCACACTAGGAGGACAACATACAAATAGAAACACTGCAAATCCTAAATTAACATAATGCTGTAATCTGATACAAAAATGTTCAGGACTTATTATATTCAGCCGTGTTGCCGAGTATTGGTGTCCTTTCTTTCTTTTTAGTGTCATTTCTATGATGATAGTCTATACTCTTTCATCAGAAATATATGGACTGTTCTGAATAGTCACTCACCATCAACACTTGTCGCCTATAACCAGCACTAGAAATGCAACTACATTTTCTAAAGAAATCAATTGTACAAAAACAGTGGATAATCTTCACAAAAGTGCTCTAGCTAAGAGCAACGAGACTGTGTGATTAACATGAATGCACTGTTGACATCAATGATAGTGTTTACTAAGATACTCGTGAAGATGGGCATTTTGACACACAAGTGTACACACAATACTTCACACTGGTGATGACATGACTGACGTCTTCAAATTGCGATTGGTTGGTGAGATCGGCCTGTTTTAGTGATCGAGTCATAGAATGTGATCGACGGGCAAATGTCAACGCTTTTACATTCTCTCGCAAATGTTTGCGTTCCCCAAGAAACTTTGTGACGACTAGCAAATGATTAAAACGTTTTGAGAATGCAAAAGCATTGACAATTTTCCCTCCCATCTTATTTATTTATTTATTTATTTTACATATTTTTAAACTTTTACAAAAAAATTGAACATTTGAACACAAGAGAACATTTTTAAAAGATGAATTTTGAGGTTTTGATTCCACTTTCTCCCATATGTCTCATTGTAAACAATAATGCTCAAGATAATTAATAGGTTTGAGTAGGGTAAACTTAAAAATGACAAACTAGTTCAATCAAATCGACTTTGAGTATTTAGAACTTTCTTTTTTTAAGGATTACTATTTCCCAGCATGCTTTGCCGTAAACACTTGAAACGGAGAGTAAACACAACAGTTAAGTGTTATATGTTTTTTTCGTGTAAGATTAATGTTAAGTGGGAGATTAAGTAGTGTTTAAAGTTGTGATATGCTTATTTAGAAGAGTTTTTGTTGTTGTTGTTTTTTGGAGGGGGGGGGGTGTATCATCATAGTGACGAGTGGAGCATGAGCTTGGTTTGAGAAAAGATATATGTTAATTGTTCTAAACTGCTGCACTCATTCAGCAATCGCTATCCTATACTAATAAAATCAAAGCATTGTTTTACCAATTAGCAAGTTAGCATTTACTGAATTAGCTAGTTAAAGCTAACCAAGTGTCCACTAGGTAGAGAGAGAGAGAGAGAGAGAGAGAGAGAGAGAGAGAGAGAGAGAGAGAGAGAGAGAGAGAGAGCGAGAGAGAGAGAGGAGAGAGAGAGAGAGAGAGAGAGAGGGAGGGAGAGGGAGACGGAGAGGGAGAGGGAGAGGGAGAGGGAGAGGGAGAGGGAGAGGGAGAGGGAGAGGGAGAGGGAGAGGGAGAGAGAGAGAGAGAGAGAGAGAGAGAGAGAGAGAGAGAGAGAGAGAGAGAGAGAGAGAGAGAGAGAGAGAGAGAGAGAGAGGGAGACGGAGAGGGAGAGGGAGAGGGAGAGGGAGAGGGAGAGGGAGAGGGAGAGGGAGAGAGAGAGAGAGAGAGAGAGAGAGAGAGAGAGAGAGAGAGAGAGAGAGAGAGAGAGAGAGAGAGAGAGAGAGAGAGAGAGATTGAGGACGAGTGTTAATGCTGAGTATGTGTGTATAAAGCGCTCCTGATGGCCAGCACATTACTAAAAGTGCTTATAATTCAGAAGTTCCATTGGATTTGAAGTGTAATTTCACAAATTTTCAGCACATTAGAAACACAGCTAGATCGAGAGGAGGAGGAGGAGATGGGAACAGCAAGTCTTTTTCTGGAAACAAACAGCATTGTCATAAAAACCCAGAGTCATGTCACAGTGGGTTTCTGGGAAGCAGTCGTCATGACACCAGAGATATCATATGCGCCGGAGCACAAGGACAGGTGATCACTTCTCGTTCAGCACGGTCAGCAATCTTCCCTCAAATACTGTTACAATCCATCTAGAGGGAGCGAATACACACTCAATCCATCTCTCTCGCTCTGCTCCATTAGACAGCAAATGGACTTAATGGACTTTATGTAGCTGATCTGCTTTTACATCTAAATGCATTCAAAATCAATGACGCACGCTTGCAAAGAAAGCATAGTGTTCAGTTTCAATAACATTTGCAGGCGTCGTGTCAGCATTAATACTCAACTACTCAGAAGCCCCACCCATCTGCTAAAGTGCTTAACAACACGGCTCAAAACCATACGCAAACTTTACTAAACATGACGTTAGGTTTCACAATACATACTAGAGGTGGAATGATTTACTCAGTGCCGATTAGAAATCTTGCTGATTCATTAGCTTTGAACTTGAAAAAAGATGAAACTGTTCACTTAATCAGTGTTGGCCATCATAGTACATTGTATTGAAAGTATTGTAAAATATGTAGTGGTTTTGCACGTGTTCTAGTTCAGTTTCCTGTGTTTTTTCATTGAATTGATTATCAGTTGCACCTGTTCTCTATTTCATTGATTGGTTTACCCGGTATGTATTTAAGTTTTTTTTTTTCAGTTTTCTGTCCGTTATCGTCATATTATACCTTTTTTTTTCTTTTTAGAGTGCTAGTTAGTGGTAAAAAAATAGATCCAGCCCATTTATGTCTGTTTTTATATATATATATATATATATATATATATATATATATATATATATATATATATATATATATATATATATATATATTCACACACAACGATATAACATGCATCCTCGTTTTCTGGACTGATTACTTAATTTAGGAGTAATATCATAGTCTTGTTTGTGTCCATCAAAAAAAAAAAAAGACTAACAGAAAAAAAAAAAATCCAGAGTTTTTAATTCACTGGATTGTCCAAAAAATGTCATTACCAAATTGCTATTTAAAATATAAATCTTTTTTTCTGTGATATGCAGCAAAAGCAACTATATCATGATATGCGTCATTAATATGGCATAAAATAACACATACTGTGACATGATGACAGCATGCCATATGAAACATGACAGCAGGAGAAACGCACGTATGTCACGGTACATGTGATGAGGTTTTGTGGAGTGTGACAGAGATGTGATCTTAACCACACTGGCACTAACACACACTTTAAATCACGGCTGAGGACCAGGAGTTGTCAGACTGCCACAAGGTCTCTCTCTGCCTCTGATATACTGCCTGTCTCCCTCTGAGAGGTGAAGGCTTCTGGGTAAACAGACACATTTAGAGAAACACAGAGAGCTCAAACGGAGAGAAACAGAAATGAATGAGCCAGAGGAAAAGACCTTAACCCTTAAAAAAAATAAAGCACAAAAAAAAGAAAGAAACTAAAACCAAAAGAAATGAACCGCACACACCAGCAGGTCATGAATGAGGGAAACACCAAAATGGATACCATTTACTTCACAAATAAACGTGTCTGGTCTTATTGAGCATGATTTGAACAGACTTCTAAACTTTGGCCTATAACTTGTTAGACATCAGTTATATATAATTGAAAATGAAAAATGAATGAGGAGAGATGTTCTGATACTTCTCTTAATCATCAAACCTTTTTGCCAGTTTTATTTGATAAAATAGACAAAAACAATCCACTGACTAATACTGAGGGACGGACCAGTAAGAAATCACGTAGTAACCACCTAGCAACCAAACAAAACACCTTAACAACCACCCAACACACCCAAAGACAGTGGAAGTGAGATTGGCACACTGTTCACATTTTCCTCAACAAATATAAAACAGAGTTAAATTCAGATTTTTTCTCTCTAAAAGGAGTTAATTGCCAATTTTTTTATAAATACATCATCAAAAAATATAAAGCAGATAAAAACCAGTGAGTAAATCCTGAGATAAAGTAAAATACATGCACGCAAATAAAATATTTCAGCCAAAAGGCATGTATTGAAATTGCTTAGAATCAGAATAATCTGTTAATTGTGAAAATATCCGGTTAAAAAGTATGAACATGGTTAAGATATGGTCAGCAAGCAATACTTAATTAGTCAAAAAGTCATGGTATCAAAATAAATTGGATTTACTGATGATACAAATTAGTGCTGTCAAATCGATTAAACACAATTAATCACATTAACATAAAAGTTTATGTGTGTGTGTATATATATATATATATATATATATATATATATATATATATAGCCTGGTTATTGTTTATTTAAAACACATTCAGTTTATTAATACTATTACATAAATCACCTGCTGTATGAGTGACAAATATGCATCACATTAAGTTTATTAAATTATGTTAAAACCCAGATGGATGGAAACTTTGTATGCAATTCAAATACATAACATTTCGAATTTAGGCCCAAGCTATTTTTTTTGAGTGTGAGATGAAAATCTCTGAAAAAAGATGCTGAATGAGTAGCTGTTCTGTCACCTATTCTGGTCTGCTTTGATTTGTCTTTGATCCCCCCCTCACTAGGGGACGAGACGTGTCACTTCCCCAAATCTCCTGCTCCTCCTCAGAGAAACTCACACGAGACAGTCCTGGAAAACATTCCTGGAAGTTTCCGCAGTCATTATCTCATCCCGCCACTTCTGCAAATGTGACGACAAATTACAGCCAAATTCTCAGACGCCCCTCTGACAACCGCGCTGTGATTTAATGAAGGAACTCAACCCCTGTGAGTCTTCTGCTTGACACTGCTGTTTGAACGCCATGTGGAAACATAAAACGTGCGTTAATCATGGAAATATTCCTGCTAAACTCAAGATCTAATTTCTGCTATTTTGCACATTTATGGGCCAATGCGGATCATGCTCAAATGGCCTAAAATTAGCTAATTTATTGCCTTGATTGCCTCTGATTTGCTAACTATCACTATCCTAAAGAAAAATCCAGTTATGGAATTAAGTAATTTGATGCAAATTAAAAATGAAGCCTATGTTTAATGCATCTTGCATTTGTTTTCTGCATTGGCAGCTGTGTATAACTGAGCTGTGCCTTAAGAATCAGAATACATTTTAAAACGTCCACTGAAAATCCTTCAGTAGATCAAGTGTGTTATTGTGTCTGAGTGAATGGGTGTTGAGACTGTGATTTACTGAGAGGTGAAGTTGATGAGTGTGTTTAGAGTCTCAGTGTGAGTCCAGCACTAACAGGACTGTAATGTTGAAGCATCTGAGGGCCTCTTTAACTGCAAAATTGGACTTGAGTACAAACTCAATTATTTAATCAGCAAGGGAACTGCATGGGGAAAAAAACCCCCCGATGTATCCACAAATATATAGCCGTGCCTTATTTAAACACACAAATCATATTTTTCCATCACTCAGTGCAAGCTCACTTCACAGTGGTTATTTAAAGATATTCATATCACGAGGAATCTAACGGTCCTTGATCTTTTAAGACGTAACTGAGTTATAAAAACATAACGTTTCATAACTTTCTCCTCAGTGAAAAAAGTATGTCATTCTGAACTTCTGCAACCTTTGAAATCAGATAAACGTATACACATGAGCATCCACATTTACACGTCAATGATGCCATACTGGGTGATTCGAAACTTCCTCCACAGCATTGTATGGTTACATAGTAATATTCCTAGTAGTAGAAGGACTAATGATGAGAGTAACCGTCTGTCAAACCTTTCTGGCTGTGTAGCAGCTACTGCCAAATACTGAATCTAGCTGATTATTATTTGTAACAAGATCCATTTCAATCAGATCTTAAAGAGGTCCTATTATGCTTGTTTATAGGTTCAACCTTCATTAGTGTGTAATGTTGCTTGTTTAAGCAAATTTGAGCTAGTTGAGGTGAAGTTGTGGTAAAGTTGAGCTAGTTGAGGTGAAGTTGTGGTAAAGTTGAGCTAGTTGAGGTGAAGTTGAGCTAGTTGAGGTGAAGTTGAGGTAAAGTTGAGCTAGTTGAGGTGAAGTTGAGGTAAAGTTGAGCTAGTTGAGGTGAAGTTGAGGTAAAGTTGAGCTAGTTGAGGTGAAGTTGAGCTAGTTGAGGTGAAGTTGAGCAGGGTACCCCCAGGATCCTCCAACTTAAATTCAAGGCTTTTTAAGACCTTTTTAATACCATTACAAATGAAATTCAATGCCAACTTCGTACCCATTCCGACAGAAGTATGAGGGGAAAATGTCAAATCTGTATACATTTTAAACCCTAGAAAATAATTATGTACAAGGAGGTTACTTGAATTAAATATATATTGAATTATATATCAGTCATATTTAACACATTCGCAACAGCATTGTAGCGCGCACGTGTGTGTAGGCCAGTGTTAATTTTGGCAGCCATTTTTGATTTAGTCTTAGTCTTCAGACGAAAATGCTTATTGGTCTTAATCACATTTGAGTCATACTGTTTTTTATAGTTGTAGTTGACGAAAAGTCTTTGCATTTTTTGTCAACTTTTAGTCAAACTGCAGTTACTTTACTTTTGGTAAAAACTAAATAAGACCTTTGTAACGAAATCCAAGACTTTGTATACTAAATTCAAGGCTTTTAAGGCCTTAATTTGAGATGATCAAATTCAAGACTTTTTCAAGGCTTTTAAGACCCGCGGGTACCCTGTTGAGGTGAAGTTGAGGTGAAGTTGAGGTGAAGTTGAGCTGGTTGAGGTAAAGTTGAGGTAAAGTTGAGCTAGTTGAGGTGAAGTTGAGGTAAAGTTGAGCTAGTTGAAGTGAAGTTGAGGTAAAGTTGAGCTAGTTGAAGTGAAGTTGAGGTAAAGTTAAGCTAGTTGAGGTGAAGTTGAGGTGAAGTTGAGCTAGTTGAGGTGAAGTTGAGGTAAAGTTGAGCTAGTTGAGGTGAAGTTGAGGTAAAGTTGAGCTAGTTGAAGTGAATTTGAGGTAAAGTTGAGCTAGTTGAGGTTAAGTTGAGCTAGTTGAGGTGAAGTTGTGGTAAAGTTGAGGTAAAGCACAAAGTCCCTCCCGGGAGTTATTCTCTATGTCAGTGTCACTGTTCCTGAACTCCCTGAAACGTCTCCATTGTAGTCTTGAGTTTTCTTCAGGGAATGAACGTTACAATATTCCTCATTTAAATAATTCCTGCCAAAGGCATATGTAGAATAAAGGGGCGGGGCCTGGTTGAGTGAGTTAGAATTTGTGTTGAAACTGGAGGTTATGGTAAGGGGCGGGACATTTCCCAAAACACCCTCGAAGCGCTTGACCAATCACAACACACTGATCCAGCCGACCAATCAGAGCACATTGTGCTTTTCTGAGAGACAAGAACTAAACAGAGCGTTACTGAGAGACTGAGAAGAGAGGAGCTGGAACAATGGATAATATGGGGAAAATAATGTGTTTTTAAACATTCAAGCATGAAAACCTTTTCTAGTAGAGCACAAAAACATAATCAAACTTTGTAAAAGGGCATAACATATCCTATTAAAGACAACTAGTACAGTTCATTTAGTTCATATATATATATATATATATATATATTTTAACTCCTTTAACTAAAATAGCACTAGCTCTCCCAAAGTCATCCTCCATTACATCAGTTATTAAACTCTCTTCAGTTTGCCCTGATTTGACCTCATCTGATCAAACACATTTTAATAAGTTCGTTTTAACATCAGTGGAATATTCTGCCATGAGTGAGCTAATTAGCGTCATGAGCGTCTGCGCTGTGTTATTTTAACGAGCTGTGGTTATGCAACGGCCACCATCACATCACATTCCAGTGTGTTAGCCTAACGAGATGCCTTTATGAGGTCAGAAAGAGCTAGTGGTTACCATGACAATGCTTTGATTATGATGTCATATGAATATAACGGTTGCATCATCAGGCTGTGGCAATTAAATAGAACAGAATGTGACAGCTCAACTCAAGTAGAAATGTAGAACAGACATTCAACTTGCATGAAAAATGAAACACAAACTAACAGGCGAGGTCTCTAATAACCAAGATTATTTGAATAGTCAATATGTGTAATTAATATTTTGAAGTTTTAACAGATAAGACAGCATCATACAACATTAAATTATCAATCCATTTAAAGCTTAAGTGTTATTTATCCACTATTAGTGCAACAAAACAGAATTGCAATGACAAATAGGCCACAAAAAATACCTTTACATTCAGCTACATTGGATCTGAAAGTCTAAATGATGTGGATTGCATGTTATAAGATTATATTTGATGCTTAAAGAGGATCTATTATGCCCTTTTAGTCTTGATTTTGTTTTTGGGCTCTACTAAATCAGATTTTCACTGAATGTTCAAAAAAAGACCTTATTTTTCCCATATTTTTCATTGTTGCAGCTCCTCTCTTCCCAGTCTGTCAGTAACGCTCTGTTTAGTTCTTGTCTCTATGAAGCCCCTCCTTCTAAAAAGCACTGTGCTCTGATTGGTCGACTAGATCAGTGTGTAGTGATTGGTCAAGCGTTTTTGGGAAATGTCCCACCCCTTACCATCACCATGAGTTTTAACACACTTCTAAATAACTCAACCAGGCACCGCCCCTTTATTTTGTGTATGCCGTGGGCGGGAATTATTTAAAAGAGGAATATTGTGACGTGTTTGTTCCTGGAAGAAAACTCAAGACTACAATCGAAGCGTTTCAGAGAGTTCGGAAATATTGCAACTGATATAGAGAATAACTCCTGCTGGAGGGACTTTGTGCTTTGTAACTTTGCAGAGCTTTTTCATGCTCAAACAGCAACATTACACACTAAAGAAAGGTGAAAATGTAAAAAAAAAAGCATAATATCTCTTTATTGTACAGTTATGATGGGAATTTTTTAGACCAATTATATATCACTATAGGTGTTGCTATCACAACATTATGGAAATAGCAACCAATTGAACATAACAATGTCCTGCTACATTAAGGTTATAGAGCATTCCCTCTCTTTTAGCAAAGTATGATCACACCCCTATGCAAATACCGGGTCAAAATCCCAAACTGAGCTGGAGGTATACATCTATTTTGGGTGGGGGTTTGCGAGTGTGTTCTTGTCTTGCAAGAGACTGCAGTCGAACAACATCTAATCATAGATCAGCTTCCTTGTGTCTGCCTCTCAACCTTGAGCTGAACACTATCGAACTGACCCCTGAATAAGCAGGATAGATTATCTGAATGCAAACGCTTTTAGTGATTATATACAGAGAGAGAGTGTGTGTGTTTCAGAGGAATCAACATTATTATAACCGGCTGTTTGCACTCTTCCAAAACACTGCCAATGTCATTAAAAAAGTTTTCCAGTAAGTTTAAAACCGTTGAGATTGAGAGAATCGGAGAGAGTACTAGACAACACTCCAGGGCATAACAGTGTCTTCCTAATGATTGTGAGAATAGGAGTGAGAGAGTGACAGGGAGGGCCAAAAAAAAATAGAGACACAGACTGAAAAAAAAAAAAGAGTACCTGTCACAAAACCTTCATTGCTTCTGGAAGGCAGTACCAAGAAAGCAGTATGTGTAGGAATGTTTTTGCAAGAGAAAAATCACAATTCAGAATACATCTTTGAGCTATTTCCTCAGTCTATTCAGAGCGATATGAAAGTGTGTGCATGCTGTGTGCTTGTGTGTGTCTGGAGAGAGGATGTATTCTAGTCATTTGTAGTCAGTCTCAAAAAAAGGGACGAAAGGAGAAGGGTTTATGACAGCAAACTCCCATGATGCACCAATGTGTGATGCATAGTAGAGTATGCTCAGAACTCTTGATTAGACTCCATCTCAACATCTCTTGATGTCTTTCTAAATCTATACACAACACACACACACAAGCGCCTACATCTCAGACTTTTGGGACTCTTTAATGAATTCTATTCACAATGATATCTCACTCTAGATTAAAAAATACTGTAACAACCAAACAACTAAAAACGTAACAACCAAAAAACTAAAAACGTTGTGTGGGCATGAGGGACATTTATTTGCTGGAAAAGGGGGAGGCAGAAGTAAAGGATGTAGAAGAAGCCAGAAGTAAAGGCAGAGGGAGATTAATAATAGAAGATGTAGAGCTAGAGAAAGAATGAGCTGACAAGCAGGAGTTACGATGGTAGAGTACAAATGACACAATTGTCAAAATGATCACCATTTACACGGATCCGTGGTAAACGACTAAAAACGCTGTATTCTGCTGCCAGGCCATTAGATGGCGATGAAACACTATAGACTGAACACGTAATATGCATGTGCATGATGTCATCATCTTCAGAGATTCGCGTTTTTGTTGTTGACACAGAGAACGTTTTCAAAAGGTTGAGTTTTCAGGCACCCAAAACGTTGTTGTTGTCGACGTTTTTAGTTGAAAACGGTGTTGTGTAAACAGCCCCTAAATGTTACCCGTGGGCCATTTTCCTGGTTGGATTCGCACCGCCTGTAGAAACTCTGAAGTGACATTAGCCACGGTTGTTGTTGTGACTTATTTTGATGGATTTTTATTTTAAATCCGCTAATGTGACTGGTACAATGGTCTCATCCTTCATGTTGGTTTATTAGTTAGTTCCAAACCACTTGTCCTATGTGGGGTCAACAGGGATGCCAATCCCAGCGCCTCGGGCCAAAGACAGGGAAACACCCTGAAAACAAGTGTCTTGATGTAGGTGTTATGGAGGATCATGTACTCTTGATGCATACATCATAAAACCCATTGAAATAAACAAGACTTGATTATGATTATATAATTAAAACTTTATGTATACAATTACGGGAACAGAGGTGTCAGCAGAGGTAGATTTAGTCTAAGCCCACACATATTCTGCGGTCTCATTCTCGCATACATTGACACGAGTCACAGAGTTAATTGGTTTTTAATAAAGCTTTTAATCTCAGAACTTTGTGAGGCTTTCCAGTGCAAACCAACAACAACTTGGCCGATGGCCGTTATATTAGTGTGTGTGAAACATCAGCACTAACATGCTAATCGTGAGTGAAGGTTTGCAAAAGCCTTGTGCAGAAAGACTTGTTCGATATCTGATCAATATCTGATCAATAGGAAAGAGAAAGTAATCTGACAGAACAGTGAGGTCAATCCCATCTCTGCTCCTATCTGTTAAGTAGTCTGAACGTTAATTCCCAACAGAAACGACACGTGTTTGAGGTTTAGAGGGTCTGATCTATACAACAATCAGTACCTGCCAGGAAATCCTTTCTATATGTGCTGTGAACTCTTTTCTTTTACACATCGTTCATTGCTCGTTCTCATACATGAATTATTTAGCAGGTCCAGTAAAAGATATTTATCTGTCTTTAGTGACTTTAGTCCTGGTTCCGTGCCCAAGAGAACACTGCATCTATATTTATCCACAGGCATTTTACTCTCTGTGCAACAATGAGGGGAGGGGGTTATCCATTTTATTTCAGACTGTTAAGAAAGTGCTACAGCAATACCTGAAATGCACTGGCTGAAGAAAATAAAGAGACACAGATAAATGGATGTAGGCTTGAACGTTAAAAGGTAGAAACACACATTTGTGAATATTCTGCTCTTGAAATGGCATCAGTACTTAATGATGGAAGCCTGAAGAGCTCTTTGTCTTTCAATGTGTAAAAGAAATCAGTCTACACACAGGCATGTATAGAAGAAAGATAAACAAATGTGTGGAACTGGGGCTGAATTAATCCCACATGAGAGAAAAGGCAAAGAGGGGAGAGTGGACGAGGGAAAGTAAAGGAAAGGAAGGGGTATGAAGCAAGACAAGAGGAGAAAAATAACAACAAAAAGACTACAGAAGAGACGAGACAGATGACAAAAAGCAAACATGAGACATGACCCATGAACAGACCGTCAGGATGATGAAAGAGGTGCTGTCTAGATGGACAGCTCAGAAATAAATGAGTGCGATGAGGAAAGCTATCGTTCCTTTGTCATGCCTCGAATACCACCCCAGAGCGAGGGATTGCACTGCAAGAAACTGAAAGATGAATTGAAATCGGAGCTTTTGTTCACAAGAATGGGACATATCGATCAGTGGAGCTGGGGATGGCGGGCAGAATGTATGTATATGAAGACGTCTGTGACAGGCCTTTATAGATCAGGAGCAGACAGAATTGCACTCAAAGATGGAGAGACGGAGAAATTAAACAACAACAATTAGAAGTGATTGCTATCAACATGTTCACCAGACCGGACAAGAGCAGAGAGAAAAGACAAGGGGGAGAAGAGGACACGAAAAAAACGAAAGACAAGGGGGGGTGAAGGAGAGCAGGACCGAAGAGACGAGAGACAATGAGAGATGGAAATGAGAGGAGAGATGAGACCAGGGAAAGGAGAGAAGAGAAATTGAGAAAAGACAAGAGGAGACAGTAGAAATGAGAGGAGAATCAGGAAGTAAACGACAGGAGAAATGAGATTAACAAATAAGAGAAACAATGTCACTGTCACTTTTATTTGTATAGCACTATTAAAACAACACATGTTGACCAATGTGCTTTACATCAGTAAAATAGACAAAATAATACAATAATAATAGAATAAAAAAAATAACAATTATCATCAAAAGGCAATGGCAAACAAATGTGTCTTAAGTTGTACTTTAAAAACATGTACAGAGTTACTCCATTAGCAGATCTGATAAATAAGTCTGTGCAAGGCCATGAAGAACACCAATAAAATAAATCCTATGGAGCCAATGTAGAGAGACCAAGGACGGAGTGATGTGTTCACGTTTTTAGTGTAGACTAGAGGAGAAACACTGAAGAAAAATGAGAAGAGGTAAAACAAGAGGGACGATGAAAGAAGCAAGGATTTGAGAGGAAATGAGAGGTGGGGCGGGGATAGACGAGACAAGGGGGAAGAAGAGGAGAAACAAGAAAGAAGGAAGGTATAGAGGAGAGGAGCCGTACAACCAAACAATTTCCAGACATCTTTGTCCAAGGACAGACAATATATCACCCAACGTCAGAACGGATTTATGCATGCGCGCACACATGACGCTTTCCTAAAATGTGGCAAATTTTGATGTACTGAGTCATAAATGCAGATTAATCTTGATCTCATTTTGGCACACGGTCTAATCTAAAATCTCTCTCTCTCTCTCTCACACACACACACACACACAAATATAGCACTTCCACTCAAGCTCTCAGTAATGGACATCAGCACAAAGTGCTTTAAGTGAGGGGAGGAGCCGTCGTGACTCATGGTGTGTGCGCGCTGGAGAGAGGGAAAGACGAGTTAGTGTGAAAGAGGATGAACCTAGCTGGTGTGTGTTTGCTGGCGTATGTGTGTGTGCAACATGACAGACTGCTAATGCACCATTATCTTAAAACCTCTGAAGCAGCACACACAGATGGAGCAAGTCTCTGAGCTCTGAGCCCAGTCCAGGGTCACCGCACCTCCTCTGCCTGCAGGGGTGGCCCTCAATGGAGGACACACAACTACACTATACAGTTATGTTTCATGCCAACTCCAGGCTTTCAAACCTGATTTTCAAGTTGTTTGGTAGGTAACACTTTATTTTAAGGTGACGTAGCCTCACGTCACTACATGCATGTACTTATTATGCATAATTACAAGTAACTAGCCCTAACCGTAACTCTACAGTACGCACATGTAGTTAATTAATATTAATCAGTCCTTACTTAAGTACAACGTAACTGTCACCTTTAAATAAAGTGTAACTGTATGGTTTTAAAACCCTCAGATTTTATACTACCATATGCATATGATACACTGAAGTGCTCAGCTGTTACAGACAGCCTAGTTATTTATGCTATTCATGTGCACTGTAGACTACCACAGGTACAATGTTTTACTAATCCCTCAGTGTGTATCAATCAAGGATCCACCTAAGAATGTAGTCCCACTTCAGGATGAACATCTACTAGGGGTTACCGAGCGAATGCAGTGTGGATTTACCCACGTGCCGAACTTCTGTGATGTGTGGAGCATGAATTGAAGTTTGAGTTTCCCCAAGGATGGGACAATACCGTTTATATCAATATACGTTGACGTTGCAAATGCATCTGAAAAAATAACAGAGTGAGCTGCTGCCGGATCCAAGTTGTTCTAAACATGAGACATGCATTATATTAAGTGCTTCAAACTAGCTCATAAACCATTTACAAATATACATTTTGCTCCCCAAAAGTGGAAGCACTTCAAAAAAATTCCTCCCTTTACAACAGCACCGGAAACAGCGGTACCGTTGCACTAAAATCATACCAACCGTGACTTCAAAACTGAGGTACGTTCCGAATAATCCTTTTGTGTACCGTTACATCCACGCCATTTGGTTCATCAACCTAGAAGAGAAGTTCCACGACAACAGGATGATTTACATCAGTTCATCCACCTTATGCCTGCCAGATGATTTCAGCAACCCCTATAAGATCATTACAAATCACACTGTACCACATGGATCTAATAAACTTGGGTACATGTATGTAGACTGTATGATGATGACACCTATTGAATAGTAAGATACGGCGCAAGTTAGTGTAGAAGAATAAAACGTCATTAGCATGTCCTAGTGGTGAACAAATAGAGCAAGATGAATCGCACTTTGGCAGTTGTAGTTTTTATGTGCGCTGATAAAAATTGGGAAAGGGAAAAGAGGCCAACTTGGGATGCTAATTTTGCAATTGGAGCTTGAGGAAAGTACTTTTAAGTTTTAGTGCCATGTTGCGTTGATCAATACATCATTTCATGTTGCATTTTTATTGGCTAGTCAGTACTTCTCTCACTGTACGACGTAGGTCCACCGTTTTGAAGCCACGGCCACAGAATTTCCACGATGGCTCATCTTTCGTCTGGGACAGCCCAAAATCATACAGTGTGTACAGGGCATTAGAAAACTAGTGCCAATTTTCACTGACAAATTGAGTCAAGTACTTGAACAAAAACACAAGCCTAATATTTCTGAACGCTTTGTCTGTTAGACTCGCATTATATTACTGTAAATTCTATCACACATTGAGGGACAAGTTAAAATTGAGCTAAAATTAGTTCAATAACATTAAACATCAAGCTGTGAGTAATATTCCAAGTTCATTTAGTGTCGAAATAATGGGACCTGGATGCCATTCAATAACAGATAAAAGGAAACTGGAAGAAAATGAATGCTTATAATAAATCAAATAAATAATTACGACATAATTCGTAATGAAATTTTTGGAGCCAGATGTGGATTCACACAATCTTGAGGCTCATTTAGAGCGGGACTAATTCCTCAAACTCACACACACAGAGGTGGTGCAAGACAGCAGATCTTTGGAGGCTCAAATGATCTCCAAAAGATGGATTCCTCCCAGGAGAGAGTAATGGAGCGCAGAATGACTGATGCCTTCCCAAGGGTGCAGAGCCGCCCCGGGACGCCTAAACGATCACCACACCGCCTCCATCTGGCCTAGGGCTGCTCAATCGAGTGTGGAGTAACTTATGTTCCTCAAGAGTTGCTGCTCGTGAGTGTGTGGGTTTCGTCTGACAGATTTCACATATCTGACTCATGAGCCAATAAGTTAATTACTAAAACATTACGTTTATTGAATAATCATACACAGGGCAAAACATAACAACTGTGTCCAACACCACAAAAGCAGAACATCTAAAATGGTATATAGCCTGTGAAAACGTGGAATACGTCTTCAGAAGTTTAATATTCTGTTTTCAGAAGTTTAATAGCCACAGACAAAAAGGCTCAGTAATCTATATTTTGCAAAACCTTTACAAAAAATAACCATGTTTTGCATCTTGTACTAAGATACATGCTAAAACCACAGAAAACAAGACACACGCTGACTGAAAACCACAACGTTTAAGGTCCCTCTGATGCAGAATTTCATTTACATAGAAGGAAAGCCGTAGAGCCGTCCCGGGTACAAGGTTTTTACAACTGCATACTGTTTCCATCGGAGAATGTCAGAGAATGATTGAGGGATTTGTGATTTATCTGGATAAACCGTTGTACAGAATTGTTGTAGACTTAATCTTAAAAAAAAAACAGTTTTGTGCCAAAATGCTATTGCTGAAAAAAACGAGAATCAGTTTTAAATCTGACTGAAACTAAACAAAAAGTGGGATACCTAAATATTTTCACCCTTCCCTTTATCAAGAGACTTAAACCTCAGGTGACTTCAGTGAGATCCAGTTATAAATGTACCGTATATCACTTTGGACAAATGTGTCTGCTAAATATAGCATATCTTTTTTTACCCTATTAAATTCACTTCTATGTTTTTTTCTTATACTTTCAGTCTCAAAACTGAGGTGTTGAGTCTGACTGATTTCAAGGGGCTATATCACGAAAACAGAATTTGCTTTTGAAATAAGTGAGTTGGATGTAGTATGTGACACCCTCCAGCATTCACAAATCAAAACTCTGTCCCCAGTACACCCAGACCATTTACTGAACACACACACAATGTCCGAACCAGACAGGACGAGAAGACTCCAGCATTCAAGGCCATTTAACTGTCCCCAGCGGAAGTGAAAACGCAGCATGACATCAGAACATCAATCAGAAAATGTTTGATATACAGTCATGTGGAGTGAGATTTGAAAAACCAATCAGATTTCACTGTGGTTGGGGCTAAAGAGAACAGAAATAGACACCCACCAACCCACACAGAAAATATCCTATCGCTTGTTTTGGTCAAGTCTGGTCAGGTCAAAACTTAAATTTCACACTTTATAGCATCGTACCACATTAGCAGCAAAAGCAGCTAGCTCAGAAATCTCCACCGTATTGACCACACACACTTGTATGTATTCAGCATTAAGCAACTGGTCCAGCTCTGATGGATGACAGCGTGAACTATGTTAGCCCTATATTGATTATCCAATCAGAAAGAGGCTATTTTACATACAGGTTTTAGGGATACAGTAACTGCAAAAGATTGGTTAATTTCAAAGCTCACAAACTGCAATAAATCATGCATTACATTTTAAAGTGTACTACTGGAGAAAATAATAAATAAATACCAAAAACAAGTGCTGATTATGACCCATTTAACAGAGACCCTCTCTCACTTACACACACACACACACACACACAACACTGCCACGTGCTGCCGTGGCTTTAATGAACTCACATTAAGAACTCGCTATTGTTTGAACAGCTCTCCATCTCTCAGCAGTGCCGTGTGTTGTGTGTGTAAATCCTGTGAGGATTTCAGCTAAACACTGAATATCAGAACAGCTGTTGCTTTCTCTAATCTCTATCTCTCTCTCACACACACACACACACGCTCAAAAGATGATTACTGACAGCTCACACTGACAGCAGCTAAACATAGTATCACTCATATAGGATATTACTAACAGGAATCCTTAAACATCGAGCGCATATGTCAAAAACATCTAATTATTATGTTTGTTTTTTTTTAATGTTCCTTCCACTCTAACGTGGTTTAGATGCGTTTTCTAGTTTGTGACGAACAACTGTAAACTTCATTACGGACCGCATCAAACTCTTCTATGCTACTCTAAAATATCACACCCAGATTCCTCAAACAATATTAAATAAATGTCTTTCAAACGTTCATGTTGCTGTGATGTGGTTTATATGAGTTACAAATGCTGTCTTTTGGTATAACAAACACAACTTGACATTACAAATAAAAATTTTACACTATTATAAATGCACTAAAACAAGACACTGTTTAAATATGAAGAAGAATAAGCTACACAAATACAAAAAAAATAAAAATGAAAAATTAAATCACAGAAAGGATTTCACATTTCACTCAACAAAAAAAAACTAACTAACTAACGCAAACCAACTAACGCAAACTACCACAGAACCGGGCGAGAGCGCATCGGCGAGTGTGTGTGAGCGTCACTGACCTTGCACAGTTTCTGGTAACGCGGTGAGGATATCGCCATTCTCTGGAGCCGGTGTAAGAAGACCACCACTTTCTGCAGAGACGTCCGAACTACAGCCATCATCTTAACTCTGCCTGCACACGACTGCCAGCGTCTGAGAGCACGCATCCTCACCGCCACACACACACACACACACACACACTCACGCACGCTCACAGATCCCCACCACCAGCCGAGCCCAATGTGACGAGCCCTGACAAACATGTCCCGCGCGCGCCAGGAGGCAGTAAGTGCTCTCCTCGCCGGCACAAAAACAGAGAATTAACACAAAAAGACAATGATCGAGGGAGAGAGAGAGAGAGTGAGAGCGAGAGAGAGAGTGAGAGAGTAAGAGAGAGAGGGAAGGATTGATACAACAAAACTCTGGAGAGCGTTCAAGAGCTGGAGTGTGTCTTTTCAGCAGGCAAAAGCACGAGAGCGAGTGATACGGTGTATAGATTCATAAAGGGAATGAGCGAGGGTGACACAGTTTACTGAAAGAGAGCGCATCTCCTGAGAGACGGAGAAATGGAGCAGCGAGACACGTCAGAGAAGAGAGGCAGGCATGACGAGAACAGGAATGAATTAGAGGAAATCACTTACTCTTTCGCTCTGTGACGGTGCTATTATCATCATCTCGTGTATCCTTCTGATGACCCATGACGACAAACGCTCACCAAGCCAACATGAAATCAATACTGACCTCGTTTACTTTCTTAAAGGAAGACTTCACACGAAATCTACATTTGTGCTGTCGCATGGCAGCCCAAACCTGTAGGACTTTCTTGGAACACAAAATCAGAAATCGAGCTCTTCTCCACACAATTACAAGTTGACATTTCAAGGTAAAGCTTCTAAAGGGAACAAAATGTTATAATATTATTATTAGCCAAGAAATAACGCTACGGATTTGGATCGTATATTTGTATATTAACATTATATCACTTAAATAAAGATATGGTTATGAATTGTCAAACTGGCCAATTTTAGACGGCACAAATTTACAAAGCAAATTGAACAGAATATTTTCACAGTGCAGTTTCTATTTACTGAACATCTTTAAATCTACCGTTGCCCTCATTCATGAGGGAAGTGATGTCCGATTTGTGCAATTCATTTAAGAAATCATTTGACACATCTTACAAAACGGATCTGAACGGACTCATTAATCAGTTGTAAAGATTAAAAGCTGGAGGGGGGGGGGGGATATATTTTCAGTAAAGAGCAACTTAAATGTTGATCTGTTCCTCACACTGTCATATGCACCAGTATTATAATACTTTTATGGTGCGTTTATATACTTTTTTTGAAGCTTGTAACTGTATGGAAAAGAGCAACCAGCAGAGTCTTCTAAATATCTTTTTCTTGTATCCCACAGCATAAAGAAAGTCATACAGATTTGACACCAAATGAGGTTGAGTATATGACGAAAATGTTAATTTATGGGTGCACTGGCCCTTTAAATAAGTGAACTGAGGCCATTCTAATGTCACAAAACCACCGGCCTCCCTTAAGGTAATAACAGCCATTGTTCACCATCTAATCAAACCTGATGGATCAAACCACCGCTTCACTTTCACAGAAATGCATCATGTATTGAATTTCACATTCAAGAGATAAGAAACTTGACAATCTCTTGGTGAACAAACTCTTCTTGTGTTTGCGTGTCAAACCTCTGTCTGTCTCGACACACTGAACACTCAGAGAGTCACTGTGATTTGAGCGTTTATACAGTGACAAAGATGGATGGGAGAAAACAAAACGCCCCAAACAGCAATAAATGACGAAACACCAGCCATGAGCTCATGGTGTGCACCAAATAACGTGTACATTTTTAGGGCACTATATGAGTAATTGCTATTTCTCAGATGATGTTGACAATAAATGACACTATCCCCGAGCAGAACGCATTCTTGGTGAAATCACCCCATAGTCAAGGTTTTACACAAGGTTTAACAATGCCTCTGATGTCATCTTTAATCCAAAACAAAGGAAAATAAACGAAGACAACGCTTTTACATATACATGGAAAATTACGTTGAAATGCTGTCTCTGTGAGTCTTCTCGTAAACAGCCGCGTATGGCTTACGTCAACGTACATAAATAGATGTGTATCATTATATTGGATGTGTGCGTTCAGTCTTAAAGTGACAGCAGCCTAATATACCCGTCATTATGCTAATCAAACAAAATGCAGAGAAAATCACTTTTGTAGCTTAAACAAAGATTGATAATATCTCATTTATACCGTGAATACTATGAAGTGTTATTTTACAATTGATTTTCTGTACCTGAATACTGTTAGACTTAAAAACATAAAAACATAAAGCACTGTTTATTTCATTTGTATCTTTATTCGACTGTATTTATCTATACTTGTCATTTGTTTATTATTTTCTATGCAGATTCACTCCCACACAAAATCACCCCAATTCTAGTGTGATTAATTATTTCAAGTCATTTGGTGAATTTTTTTTCATATAAAAATATATATTGCCGGAAAACAAAAGATAGCATTGTCAGTATTTTCCCGATATCGTGCATCCCTATTGCCCAATGAGAAGTGATTGTGACACGAGTAACTCTCTTTCTAATGTCATTGACAAACACAGATATTAAACAACTTCATAACATCAACTGCATCAATTAAAACCAGTTTGCTTCCAAGGAAATAAATAATCTGTCCTTGAAAACACGAACATTGACAAAAAGGTACATGAACGCTGACTACAAAGAAACTGACAATGTCTAGAGGAAGACCGATGTGAAAGAAAGAAGCTGAACAAAAATCAAATAAACAGCGAAAATGAGCATTTCAAAAAAGTGATTTAAACAGTTGGCAGATGCTTTTCATCTAAAGCCACGTGCATTCAAGCTCTATAGTTTATCAAATGTGTGTCTCCTGGGAATCACACCCACAACTTGAGCTTTATTAATGACATGCGCTAACAGTGACATGATTAAAAGAAACCAATGTTTCAAAAAAAAGTCAAGCAACTGAATTCCACTGTATATTGTCCAGACAGAAGTAGCATGCAACACTCATTTAAGATTTTAAGATGTGAAAATTGTTGTGGAAAAAAAAAAAAACGTAATTTGCAAATACTTTAATCTCTGTATTTGTAAAAATAGTGATTTAGTTTATTTTTAAATGCCACAGTTCATTTAAGAACAATTCTTAAATTTAAAGAGTCTGCTGTAATTGAGTATTATATTTGATACATCAGGCTTTTATGGCTCATAAAGTATGATATAGTGAGAATGTGGAGCTTATACTTGAGAAGGAAAAACACCTCAAATCACAAAATGAGCAAACAATGTGCAATTTAGATTTTTTATTATTAATAAAATAATTCATTATTTTTTTTAATAATATTTATTTATTATTTTTACTTTGTTTTATTTTTTACTTTATCAGAAAGGTACAAAACTTTTTTGCACTTGCTATGTGAACAAAATGTGGAAAAAAAAATCATGGACAAAAAATGTTTCCACTTTCGAATTTCGAATTTCATCTAGTGGAAACGTTTGGTACTGCGCACAGACAGAATCATGCAGAAAGCCATTTTTTATATACATCAACCTCAGATTAGGAAAACTGCTTGTTTACATTTATGGCTTTGATTATCTTACAGTTTTAGAGCAGAACATGTTTTGGAAAAAAAACATTATCTAACTAAAATATAGTACATTCATTCCATTAAAATAAACAAGTTCGCCATTTTTGAGCAGTTAAATGCTTAGTTTCAAGTTGCTTCAGTGCAGTAAGCAATAATCTAGAAATAGCGCTAACATGTTGTTAGACTAACACTATAAAGTTATTCTTACATTTACTTCTTAAAAACCAGAAAAAACGTTAACAACAGTCACATGAAGCAGAAGCTAAAGGGGGATGTTTTTACAATTATACTAGTAGGCATTTTACTTATGAAAACAGTCTAAACTATCAATCAGACGACAGAAGGTCTGTAGTAGATTGTGTACAACAAGTTTTGATCATGTTGATCATTTAGAGACCTTAAAAATGTGTGTATCAGCTATGATACAGTAGGCTTTATAGGTAAAGTCTTCTGATCAAATGAACGGAGGACTCGGCACTCAGGAAGTGACGCTTGTCTGAACACTTCCGTAACAGCCTTCAGGAAGAACTCAGCTGCTAACTTCAGTGTGAACTGACCCTAACAAGTGTGTCCTCACAGTGGCCTTTAAGGGTGCAAAACAGCTCATTTGTTGCCGAGCAACATGACAACAAAAGATGACTCAATGCTTGTCTGCGACTTCCACATTTCAGAATTCAGAGTCAGGATGATCCGCTTAATAAAACGACACTAGTGGATGCTGTCTTCAGTGTATGTAGTGCCTGTGTAGTGTGTGTAGGATGCTGAATCTTAGTAGGCAGTGAGAGCGGCGGAGATCTCCTCCACACAGTCGTGATTGGAGTCGACGGCAGATAAAGAGATCCAACTGTGATGCAGGAATCTCACAGGACTATCACAGACTCGGCAAAGAACCGTCGGAGGAGGGAGAAGAAAAGGAAGACACTCTTTCTCAGCTGAAGTGATCTATACCTTGATTACGCGTACGCTGCGGCTGACGTGGAAACTAATGAGGACTGACAGGGAGATAATTGAATATCGTTCACACACACTTTAGTGCCTGTATGTCCCAGATTTCTCTACATCACAGACGGTGCGCCCATGGACCGCCCAGAGTCAACACACGACCGTATCACACACTTCACAGAAATATAAAAACACAACTGGCATGTGCTAACTGAAAATCACAAGCTCAAATCTGATTGGCTGGCTTTGAGTGAGTGACTTGAATAGCCATTGTTTACCAGCCCTAAAATTGTGTTTCTTCCTGTGAAAGTGGGCGGTTCTTGGCCAGAACAAGCTTCAAAGTTGTCTCTAGTCCCATGTGGATATACAGGAATATAAGCGTGTACATGTGAAACGGCAGTTCTTACCTCGAGCTGAGCCTTCAGCTCCTTGATGTGGGCGGGGGTCCTGTGTAAGCCCCTCCCCCTGGGCGGAGCCTGATATCACGTTGACTGTAGTCTCCGCCTCTTGGAGCCACTTCAGGCAGGACTCGAGCTCGCGGAGGGACGCCTGCAGGGTCTTGAGCTCAGAATCTAGAGCGGCCTGGCGGTCGGACGCCCTGACAACAGCACACCGCCGTAAAGTCAGTGCTGGACATTTATCTAGCAATATTATGATAATATTTTCACAAAATTCATAAAGCACAATGATATTATTACAACCATAATAATACTCTGGTACTATTGTCCTTATGCTATCACAAATACTGGTGTAATAAATACTTATGGTAGCACATATTACCGCAGTACTTGTGGTAGCATAATTATTATGGTAGTGTAGTACCTCATTATTTGTGATAATGCATACTAACAAAAATGCATACTTATTGTAGCAACATTAAATGCAGCAGTAATAATAACAGTTGTTGACATGTCATCATTATCTCTAAGTGTGATATCTGTAGATGCTGAACATTTGCGTCATATGACGTGTATGCTTATGACACGTCGTCTCAGAGAGTGTGTGCGTATCTGATCTTCTCCCTCCTGGTCCAGGAAATTAAGGAAAAGAACGTGCACATGAACTCGCGTGTAAATACAGCGAGTATGCGCATACCCGTTATTGACGGCGTTCCATGCGTTGATGAGTTTGTCCATCAGCTCTTTGACCTTGCGCGTGTCATCAGCCGCATATTCCTGCAGAAGCTGATTGGACAGCTCATTAAAGGAAGTCACGCTCTCCTGTCCTCGACCGAGCTCCTGCAGGAACGCCTGACAACAGAAAGAAATCAATGAATATGACGCCAGTCCAAACATCACAACAAAAGCACAACTACGACAATGACAATGCAAGCTGTAACTGTAGACGTCAAGATGGAGTTTGCTTCACGTGTGTCTGTTGCAGACTGAAGGACACATAACCTCAAATGACTTTAGAAAATCGTTGTCAACAAAATTAAGATCTTTATTTCTAACCTAAGGCAAACACTATCTACTCATGTACAAAACATTTGAATAATATATGAAAACCAAACAATAAGCCAATGAAATTATGGCTCTAGCAGCCTCTACAGGCCAGTTGCAGTGGTGTGTGTTTCTTCAGGTCAAACATTTACACCTGTGCTTGTACAGTAGTGTAGGCACATTCATTCATCATTTATTACAACAGAATGCAATGTTTATTTGAGGATTGATTGATTTCTTAAAATACATTTGAGAAACTGACAGGAAGCCTTTTTTTGTCTTGTGAAAATATTGTTAATTTGGTTATATGTGTGTCATTTTGGTTATAATTTAAAGCTGAATTTTATGTTGAACAGTTGAACAGTTATTTTATAAATATTTATGAATATTTTAGTCAGGTTTTATTGATTTAGGTTTAACAGCAACTCGCTGCTTTGCAAACAGTAGCATGTCTTTGAATTTAAATATTTACAGAGAAGAATTGAAGTAAAATCAGGATGAGATGCCTTCCCTCGTCACATCTTAAACACTCAATCACATGTTTCTAAGCACTGATTTGATACCTTTTACAAATTACACAAATAAGTTGTCTCTTAATAAGCACTGCAATTATTAACCAACTTAAGTTAAAGGGGGGAAATATGTGACATTAAAAAGTGTATAAATCACTAGTTTTTCTAAAGTAACACTGTACAACCAGGAGGCAAAGTTACAGTGTTACTTTAGAAGAACTAAGATCCTGATGTCCTGGAGATGCTTTAGGGGGTCTTTTAAAACTCAACGGGCTCAGGGAAGGCAAGACCCCTAAAGCGTGTGCTGGGTTTAGTGGGGGGTAATTGAGAATGAATGGGGAAAGTCATGTGATAAGAGGCAATGCCTCCATCGCAACATGATTGGATATAATTGGTAAAATGGAGATAAACATCTCTTAACCACTGTAGCGTCAGACACACAATTATATCATTATATTTCATGAATAATCCAGAAAAACCCTCTCCCAACAAGCAAAATATGTGTTCGGGTTCTGTGAAGTACCCCTGAACTGCAACTAACACCCAGGCAGAACCAGGCCTATGAGTACCACAGCAAAAGCTTTACGACCACCACAAACACATGTGGGAGAGTAACTCACACATGAGGCCCATAAAAAGGGACATCTTTCCATTAATTCATAGGCAAACCTTCTATGAATGGACATCTCCAGGACATTGTATGTAGGATTATTACTGTCTTGTGTTGTATAATGGTATGCATGATTTATGATAGAACCACTACTTAATGTAACCTCACCGCTTTCATTTACTTTCACTTTCCATGTGACCTGTTTTTGCATGATTGTGTGTGTGTTTGTTTAGATTAGTTACGTGTTCGTGATTTAGTTAACTTTGATTCTGGTCCCTGCTTGTAAATTAATGTCCCTTTAAAGATGCAATAATGCTAAGAACGTTATTTTTCTGTGGCCACGAAAAGTGTCCTCTCTGAGAGTTGATAGTCGATCGATACTGAGTGTTGATTGATTGATATTGTTTGATTAACAAGTAAATTAATTATTCATATTTCCCTTTTGATCTAATTTGCTACACCACACAGTCAACCTGTTGAAGCACCAGACACTCAGCCTGCCCACGAGAAACTCAGTGCTCATACGCATCGCCAGAGCGCACATATCAATAATTCATAATGAAAGCTGCTATTTGTATCATTGATTTTCAGTTTTTTGCAGCCCAAGTGATCTACAACCCAAACAATTTTTCCAAAAACTTAAAAGTTGTTAACAATACAATGAGTTTAAATGTAAGGGAAACATAGAAAAGGATTAATAATATGAGATAGCCAATGCTATTGACATATAACTTTTTATTTAGAGCCAATTAAACGTTCAGTTCCTTGCCGTCATGTGTTGCTACAATCTGACAGTCACATCAAAACTTGAACAGCCGTCCAAAGATGCCTTTTTATTTAAAAAAAAGTCATGAAAATGACTGATTACTGACAAGAATTTTAAAATTAAAAGATAAATACGCAAAAAAATAAAATGTAAACCTGATATGATTGACGTGTTTGGCATTTAAAAGCAACAATGTGTATTTGAAAGGTGGATTTCGTAAAAATGTGTAGCGAGCTTTTGATAACCACATCAAAAGAAAATATTTCAGAAGCTTCTTGAGCCACAAAAAGATGTAATGCTGTCTGTAATTATAATCCAGAAATATGGCTTTTGTCCACTGATCTTATTAGGAGCAGCTCCATTTACTCATTTAAAACAGTTTTTGTTTATCATTTATTTACTGTGCTCGGAAAATATATTTGAATTCATCAACTTTAGCTACTTATATTGTGTTCATTTGGAAGACAAACTGTGCATGCTAAGGAAATAAATAATTTAAGGCGATAAGGCCTAAAAAAAAAGAGAAGCCATACAAGCTTGCTGAATTGACAAAGAAATATTGGAAGAGTGAAAGAGTCTTTCCCAGAGAGATATCCGACTTTCTTCAAGGAAGATATAAGAGCAGGAAACAGGGACTATGATCAGATTAAAGTGTCCCTACGACTCCTGCTGAAAAATGTCCAATTTGATCTGCAATTCTTTAATTATGTTGGATGATTAATTTAAAAATGTAAACACATGTGAAGTGTTTATTTAATAAAATATGAGACAGTTCTATTAGAAAAGCATTGTTGGCTTACTTGGAACATGTACTTTACAAAGCCACTCCAGACTTTTAATTAAATAAAGCAATTTCATTTTGTAAGTTCCTGACAAAACATAACATGAGTTTTTATTCTTCAATGAAATACGCACTTTAGTGGAAGACTTGAATATCTATTAAGAAAACATGTACAACTAAGATTTGGGTGAGCTTAAGGTCACTTCCATTATTGACAAAAAGGCCTGATGGATCTCTTCTGTTTGCTCGACTACAAATCACACTGAACATCATATATTTCCAACACAATATTTCTTAGTAGTGAAGTGCATGTCTCTGCAACACATAACTAGGTTATGACATCTCACTCGCTTTTTTAAATGATTTAGGAGACCAAGACTTGTATTTTGAACTATAAGAAGAGGAGCAAAATAACGGCACATTTTTACACACTATACACACAGAATGTGTTTATCCACTGCGCTACTTTTCCATCGATTTTCAATGCAAATGCGCTAGATGGACGTGTTAAGCTGTTGCGCTCACGTCTCGCATCTTTTGCAATGTCTCGCGCATGACTCAGCGTTTTAAAGCACAGCGCCAAGTTAAAAGAAGTTCAACTTTTTAAAAACCTTGCATTGATTTTTCTGTTCCACTGACCTGCATCTTGCGTGTTTGACCAAATGCACGAACCTCTCACTGAGTGGAAGGTAACAATCAGAAGTAATATAGGACAAAGGTCAAGTTCTCACCTTGTTGTCACTGATCTGTTTGGTGAGCGGCTCTCGGCTCTGTTGCAGCAGGTTATTAAAATGCATCTCGTTTTGACCAATAAGAGCCTTCACTTTCCGCCTCTGCTCCTCCCATTGGTCGCTGTGGCTGATCATGTGGTCCAGCTGCAGAAGCCGCGCCTCCACGCCGTACTGTGTGTTGTCCCATTGGCTGCGGACCTTCTCCACCACACAGCAGGAAAATGTTAATTGCAGCAGTCCATTTAAAAATTTTTATTTAATTTGAATGATTTTTTTATCGTTTTGAATGAACGATTCAATGACTCAAAGTTTGCACTTGTTTCATTACTGAATGAATCAGCGTTTTTGAACAACAGTCATTTGTCGCCACCTACTGGTGTAATGATTGTAATCAATAAAATCGTTATTTGAAGTGCCATGTTACTTTCAAAGGGTGATTTGCTCTATTTTGCACTACCGTAGACATCAGTGTTTATATCCGAACTACACACTTTTGTCCCAGTACTTCTTTGATAATATGAATATTTGTAACAAAAATAACCATACTGTGTGGTTGAAAGGACTGTTTGTGAAGCTGTTACACACCTATATATATAATATATATATATATATATATATATATATATATATATATATATGACAACTGCTCTCTCAACGGCAGCGCCAACGCAGATCTGTTCAATGAATTCATCAAAGGTTTAATAGACACAGGCGAATCGTTGTCAATTATGAGTGCAATCACGTGGGTGTTTGAATCGAGATCACGATTTCTTAATCACGATTAATCATGCAACTCAAAAGGCAAAGACTAAACATGAAATGAAGATTAAGATGATGTATAATATGCTCACGCTTCTCTGAGATGGAGGTTCGCACATCTAGGTTGGAGGTTTTTTCTTGATGTTTTGTGCCAAAGTGATGATGTCTTCCAGCTGTGGATGTCTGCTCTAGATCTCCCTTAGTCACCTACAATCACAAAACTGGGCTTTTAAAATGGACAGGGTTTAGCGGCCCAGACATTGTCTGTAATCGGTCAGGTAGGGGGAA
>CM060638.1:5816702-5826702 GCA_030578275.1 Meda fulgida | reverse complement strand
CAAAACCACCATCACAGACTGATGAGAGGCCAAGCCCTCCTCCAGATCCTACACACACACACACACACACACACACACACACGCGCGCGCACGCACGCACGCAGGCACGCACACACACGCGCACACACACACGCGCACACACACACACACACGCACGCGCACACACACACACACACACACACATGCGCGCACACACACACATGCGCGCACGCGCGCACACACACACACGCGCACACACACACACACACACACGCGCACACACACACACACACACACACACTGGGGTTAATGGACAGTTGGCCTGTGAGTGTTTAACTGATAAACATGACGTTGGCAATTCTCTTCATATGCTATGGAGGGCAAGAAATGTGCCTGACCTTAATTTGTATTGGAGGACAATTTCACATTCAACTCACTCTCTTTCAGCACTTTATACACACACAGACACACACAACGACGTAGACGAACACATACACGCAGACACACACACAGACACACACACACAGACTGACACAGAGACACACAGACACACACATACACACACATTCACACACACACAGACACACACAGACACACATTCACACACACACACAGACATACACACAGACACACATTCACACACACACAGACATACATACAGACATACACACAGACACACACAGACACACATTCACACACACACACAGAAACACACAACGACGTAGACGAACACATACACGCAGACACACACACAGACACACACACACAGACTGACACAGAGACACACACATACACACACATTCACACACACACAGACATACACACAGACACACATTCACACACACACACAGACATACACACAGACATACACACAGACACACACACAGACATACACACAGACACACACACAGACACACACACACAGACATACACACAGACATACACACACATTCACACACACACAGACATACGCACAGACACACATTCACACACACACAGACATACACACAGACACACACACAGACACACACACAGACACACACACAGACACACACATTCACACACACACACACACACACACACACACACAGACATACACACAGACATACACACAGACACACACAGACACACACAGAGATACACACACAGATACACACACAGACACAGACACACACACATACACACACACACATATACACACACAGATACACACACAGACACACACACCTGCCCTCAAAGCTGTCTCAACACACTGTGAAACACACTTCGGCACGGGTGAGTGTAATGATCAATGTCCCGGCTGGAGTTTTCTGCATGTTAACTGTAGAGGAAGAGGCCAGTGCGACTCTTCAACACACTCGATACACACACCAGTGGAACAAACATGGGAGGTTGTTGCCGGCTTATTTTGCTCATATGCTAGAAACAATTTTTCTTTTTAATTTTAATTGCAAGTTAGAAGTGCTTACTGCTTGAATTATCATATAATTATCACTCAATTATCAATTGGTGACTTGCAGAATGATGACTGATCTCAATTAACGTTCATGATTAAAGATTACTCCCATCTATAATTATGTTGTGTGATATATGAAGAGTTCGGTTCCAAAACGCAATAAACCCATTTTGATTCATTTGAGTAAAAATGTGTTTTCTTTACCAAGAAAGTGGAAAGATGAAAACCACTATTTTCTGTTTCAAACTTTCACATAGCATTTATAGGTTAAAATAACAAAAAAAATTAAATCCAGGTTTTGATTTTCAAAGAAATATTATAAAAACGGATTATTTTTTTCCCCCAAAATGCAATAAATCCATTAATTTTTTTTTTCAAAATTCAATTAATCCATTGAATCAATATAAAAGTTATTTTTCATATTAAAACTATTGAAAATACACAACAAAGTTTATTAGTATAATAATATTAGTATAATATTTTTAGTAAGTTTTCACAGACAAAAACACGTAGGCTACTTTCACAAAGATTCACATATTATAGTATCAATTTTATATCACTTGTTTAGGCCTATAAGATTTTTTTTTAAGATTTTTTATTCATCCCATAGCCCTGTTGAGCAAGGTCACCACAAGCTATTGATAGGAAAAGGAATAGCTGCCAATAGCTCACAGTGACCTTGCTCAACAGGGCTATGGGATGAATAATGCCGGAGTTACGCTTCAAGGTTTAAACGATGAATAAAAATCACATTCATTTTATATACACTGAATTTGTTGTCTTGTGTAATCCATTGCAATAATATAAAATATGTGTAAAACTGTTCAAAGTAGAACGATTAAAGAAGACTGAAAACTGAATTGCACATGACACCTGTTGAATTAGACTACAGAAAATTACATTCATATCTAAAACATCTTTGTTGTATTGATTGTCTTGTGCATACTATAAATCCATTGCATTAATATAACAATATTCTTTGTAAAAACATTCAACAACAGAACTTATCATTCATTAAGAAATCACTGAATGGTCACTCTCAAAAGGCTGACACAATGGGCAGCAAAGCTCCTCTTCATGACTGTCGACATCGTTCGTCTGTGACTGAGAGAGTGCTTTATCACAGAAGCCACGCATTGGCACTCGCAACAATTTCAGAGAGCAAGTTCAGCACATCCTTCCTTTTTTCTTCTTTCACTGTGCTCGAGTGGCAAAGTATTATGCCCTCCACGCTACAGCCAGACCAGAACGCGGGGTGGTGCTCGTTAGGTGGCTGAAAAGAAGCATGTTTCCTCCTCCCGAGTGCCTCATCTTCTTAATCTCCTAACGTCAATGATTCGATGCCTTACGTTTCTTACCCACCGCTCAAACAACCACGGGTTCATCAATGCCGTCAAAATTATTCATTTTTTTGTTTGTTTGCTGATCGAAAAGTACAAAATAGATAAGAAAAACTAGGAAGCCGGGTGTATTTAAAGCGCTTCCGTTACTGTTACACTGGTGCGTTGTGATTGGTTGAGCGGATGTATCGCATTCTGCAGAGAGAGGAGACTGGCGTTTGTCGCGGTTTGGAAAGAAAGGGAGAAAACATGACAGAATAACACGGCGGATATCCATTTTACTTCAAATTAAACATTGACTTTTCAATACCGACCAGATACAATACTGATTTTTGCAGTAACTATTTTTTTTTTTTTTAAATGGCGTTTATCGCGTTTTGGAACCAAACTCTTCATATAGTCTTGCTCTTCTGTTCAGAGTTTGACATTCGGGTGACTTTTACATTGACATTAATGCAAGTGGCAGAAGCTTTTATCTAAAGCGTATTCCAGCTGTAGATTTGATGGGGACTGAAGCCATGTTGAGCTACAGGAGAGGCCACCAAAACATCCAACCAAACCAAGACTGTGGAGCACTGTAAATAAAAGCGTCTGGACTGTTTTATTGGGATTTGAACCTTCAACCTGATGGTAAGCCAATCTTGAACCACTGTGTCATTACAGAACGGATGTGTGACCTTTGAGCTCTGACCTGTTGTTGTCCCTGAGCGTGATCCAGGTCCAGTTCGGTCGGGTCCGCCAGGATGTGTTCGGTGTCGCTCAGCCACTGCGAGAGATCCTTCATGTCACAGTGGAACTGCCTCCACTCCTCCACAGCTCTGTCAAAACCCCTGCGCACACACACACACACACACACACGTCAACACAAGATGAAACATGATGATATCCTCACATTACTGAATTTCATTTCTTCAATTAACCAGAACGGCAGTGTGTGTTCGGCAGTGTGTTTCGCTCATTTCGCTCGAGCTGCATTGTAAATCTATCAGACCGACAGCAGCCTCAAGTATATCAGCACCAGAAACTCATTTCTCTGAGAGTACGCACACACACGGCTGGCCGAGCTGACGTTCAAAGTCATCGTGAGATCGCATCTGAACTCGTTCCGGAACACATCTTAAACACTCCCGTGTTCCTCTGTTACACCATAGGGGGCGCAATGGCACATCTTCTGCAAGAGCCCTGCTTTTTGCTCAAAATATTGCTTTTTATGAAACATACTTATTCAAGTGTTGATAAAAAATAGAATACATGAAGCTAGAATAAAACATTGTTTTGTTGTTTAAAAGCAGAGGGTTTGTTCGTACTTTTCTTATATATTGCATGTTTAGATATTCATACAACAAAATATTCTAGGGGCCATGACATTTTTGTGTAAATGATCAAAAACGCTGGCGGTGGCTGGCAACTTAAATGCTGGTGGGGAAAGAGTTATTGACATCTTAATATTTGACGGATCACTATGTGCAAAAAAGCAAGCAAGTATGAGCTAATTCAAAATATTAATTAAAACTATAAAAGCATTTAAATAATAGTGAAATCCCACGGCAGCGTGTGTTGTGTCTGTGATTCTGGTGAGCGGTTTTGGGGCGCCAGACTCGCCTGTACTTTTCTTTGCATTTCTAGAAGTCATCAGGTGCCATTTATCATTTAAACAGGACAACTTGGCATTTCCATCAAGCTCATTTAAAAGTTGTACATTTATTTTTCTGAGAATGGATGAATGTACCAGAATTAAGAAGAAAAAAAGACACCAGCAAAATTTTTTGTTTTGTTTACTGTGAACTCAAAGATCACTTTTTTCCTTTAGAGAGTTATCCTAGGATTGTTTAGACTTCCAGCTGAAATTGTGTCAACATGTAACAATCCCCAAGCAAGTGATTACAACATTATTACAAGAACTTTTAGAGAAAAACTGGTGTTTTTTTTATTTACTGACAATGTAGTCTCAAAAAAGTTCAGGAACTAAAATAATTAAAGGTATTGTTATATAATAACACTGAAGCAAAAGTGACTTTCTCGGCTCCGCCACTTATTTCCGTCAGAATCGATTCCACTGGGACATCGTACGCGACTCGTTTGAACGCATCAATTTCCATGCCTCATCTGATGTGTGCCGCTGTTGTTTACTTGTTTTTTGGTTCCTGATTTTATGATTTTAAAATCTGTTATTTTGTGTGTTTTCATGCACGCAAAAAATATTTTCACTTTGTGCTTGTTCAAATTTCCAAAGAAACATGCTAATTGCTGGTTCAAAAGACCAAAACCTATGTTTATTGGTGGAGGGGATGACAGTTTCAACCAATCTGGGCACGGGGGAGGGGCTAAGCATCAACTCTCGTTCCTGTATGACTCAACAACACACCGCACTCTGGTCAAAACATGATCACGTAATCACTTTCACTACAGAGCTTCTGAATGCCCGACTATGTGATGCCACTGAAAAGTTGGGAATATCCTCTTTTAAAGAATACAGATTAGTGGTTCAAAAGTTAGCATGTTTAGCCGCAGTGGCTGTCTGGGTCTTTAAGGGTTAACTAAAGAAACTGACCTGCTTAAACTACTAAAATAGTGGAACCTGCTGTGTTCATAGTTAAACTAGCATCTTCATCACAAACACTTGTCTAACTGAGTAACTTGAGCAGGTTTTTTCAGCGTGGAGATTGACTGGGGTCTTCAGAGCAGGGAAGTTACTGGGCGAGTAACTGGGTCACATTTCTGTCTAACGCTGTGGAAAACTTCCTGTGTGACTGACTTCTGACAGAGACACCTTCCAGAACAACCTGCCTCCTACATTATTAACTCTGAGGTTTGAAGTTAATCTCAAGGAAACGTGTCTGGGTCATATTTCAACCCAAAAATCTTAGGAAATATATAATGAGTTATATTTTGCATGAAAAAAGGCCTATTTTTGCATTATGACATTATATTCATGACAATCATACATATTTCAGTAATTACTTTTGACTTTTTTGCAATTATAATTCAAAAACTTATTCTCACTAGATTCTATACAGCCATCATCCTGTCCAGTGAATTAAAAAAAAGTGTAGCATTGTTGTTGTTTTTGTATTAATGATATACTATCATAGTTTCTAATATTTTGAATTTGCTTGTAGTCTTAAATTTTCAGTTTTCACAAATACAATTAATTGTTTGCAATTTTGTAATGTGCTTTTGTCATTTTTTTAAATATATTACATTATTTCATTTCCTTTCATTTCACTAAGAAAGTTTATTTCCAATCAGTAATTTCTATGCTTCAACTTAATTCGGTTAGTTTCCAAGGCAACACTTAAATATTTTTGAATATTTATAATTTACTTTCCCTTTATTTAAAGTAAAAGTTTTAGTTAACAATAACAACCCTTTTTTGTAGAATTGAAGAGGATATGCTTAACTGTCAAGATGATAATGATGTCATAAAAAACATTATATTCATAACATTATAACACGAGATATGGCATATTCTTGGCACTATGATGTTTATTTATGGGCTTGTTCTACAATGTAAAGCCATTTACTAAAAAACAAAACAAAAAAAAAACTATGATTTAATACAAATCGTTGTTAATAATCTGTAATATTTAGCATTGGTGTAATTATTGATCATTTTACTTTTGCTTTAAGACGTCTATTAGAGTTAGATGTTTTTCAGACGCACAAGCATCAGTATTAATGAAGGGTTCAGAAGTGAGATGCTGGTATCGGTTTCTCTCTCATCCTCATACATTTATAATATCCAGGGACTAGACACATTTCTCTGCAGATTCTCCTAGACTAGAGCCCAGGCCTCCACAGATATTGAGGGGGTATATCCCCCTCACAACTAAATTCAGATTAGGTCGTGGACTGTTATGGGTTTTTAAATTATTACATTTGCCGCCCACCATTTCTGAATTCATTGGTTACATCCTTCCCTGGACTCCTCCATTAGCATGTTACAAAAGGGCAAAACAACATTGGAAAATCGATCTCCAAAAATGAGAAAATGAGGAAATATAAAATGGAATCCAAACTCAATCAGTCCCACTGCAAACAACACACACACACACACACACACACACTAAATTCAAAAGATGTATAATTAAGAATGAATAATCACCTTCCTCATGACTAAAGACATTACAGAATTCAAAACTATATCCATCATTGGTTTACTGAATAATTATCAAGATTCAACGCAACATTTTTTTTCAGGTTCACTTTGTGATTATGGGCCATAACGGGGAGATGCAGAAAAACAGGGAATTATGGGAGAATGCCGAGTCAACCGGGACTCACCCTTTCCTCTGGCTGTACATGCGGTTGACTCTGTCCCACTCGGAGTTCAGTTGTGTCAGGGCATCAGATATCTGTGCCATTTCCTGTCTGGAAGCGTCCAGAATCACATCGGGCTGGCGCTCATTAATCACTTCAACCTGCTCACCCAACCGCTCCAAACTCTCCTGTATACTCTACAAACAGAGACACAGAGAAGTCAATGCAACTGAAAACACCATTGCTCCACTCAGTGTTGTCTCTATATCAGACTTCTCATGAACAGGAAGTTATTTTGGTCAACGGTGCAGCTTGATAACTTTACAAGTAGAGTTTTGAAGTAGTTGCCCCAACACTTGTACTAGTATACTGATATGTGGACGTCATGGACACTGTCTAACCCTGAGCGTGTCCTCCTGGCTGGAGAAGTCCTCAAACAGTCCTCCGCTGAGCTCCGAGGAGTTCAGGAGCAGCTCGTTGTCGGCCATAGCCAGCAGAACCTTATTAATGTCCAGCAGATAGTCGGACGGGGAGACGGGTGCGCTCCCCTCGTCCTGAGGAGAGAGGGACGACTCTGATCTCTGCGGAGGAGAAGACGGTGACTCCAACACAACTTCAACAACAGGCTGAGTTTTGATGACATGAAGATCCTGCAGAGAAACACAGAGATAATATGGTGAATACAAGAATCTAGCGTGATGCATTTGGTGCTTTCACACATTCAGCCTTTGCTAACGATGTAAACGCATTTTGTTTATAAGATGTGATGTGGAAATTTCAGAAAATCAGCTGTCAATGCTGTAATGTTGCTGTAATACAGCTGAAAACATGGCGTTGAAAGTTGCAGTCGTGAACAGATGTAGCATAGCCTAAAATTGTTTTGTAAAATAGCATAACAGCCTTGACATAGCCATATAATAGCAAAACACGGCTTTAAACATACTGTAACACAGCTGTAACAAAGCATTAAACAAATGTAAACCTTGTTACAGCCCTAAAAGAACCAAAGAATAGCTTAGAGGATTAGTTCACCTCAAAATAAAACATTTCCTGATAATTTACTCACCCCAATGCCATCCAAGATGTTAATGTCTTTCTTTCTTCAGTGGAAAAGAAATTACGTTTTTTGAGGAAAGCATTTCAGGATTTTTCTCCACACAATGGACTTCAATGGAAACCAAATTGTTGAAGTCCAAATCAATGCAGTTTCAAAGGGCTCTGCACGATCCCAGCTGAGGAATAGGCTCTTATCTAGCGAAACAATCGGCCATTAAAAAAAAAAAAAAAAAAAAAAAAAAAAGGATATACTTTTTAACCACAATTGTTGGTCTTGTGCTGGTCTGCGACGCGCCAGGCATTACGCAATCACGTTGGAAAGTTCACGCTGGGCGTAGGCGGAAGTGCCGCCCCATTGTTTTAAACATCCAGGATACGCAAACGAAAGGACCATTTTAAACAATAAACTGACTCAGACATAAATATGTCATTCAACATACAATACAATTTGAACGATCCTCCTTCTTCACGCGTGTAAACAATGGGGCGGCACTTCCGCCTACGTCCAGCGTGACCTTTCCAACGTGATTGCGTAATGCCTGGCGCGTCGCAGACCAGCACAAGACCAACTATTGTGGTTAAAAAGTATATCCTTTATTTATTTTTATTATTTTTTTTAATGGCCGATTGTTTCGCTAGATAAGAGCCTATTCCTCAGCTGGGATCGTGCAGAGCCCTTTGAAACTGCATTGATTTGGACTTCAACAATTTGGTTTCCATTGAAGTCCATTGTGTGGAGAAAAATCCTGAAATGCTTTCCTCAAAAAACGTAATTTCTTTTCCATTGAAGAAAGAAAGACATGAACATCTTGGCAATAAACTGCTAAAAAGTCATAACACAGTTGTAACATTGCCAAAAAAGTCATAAAATAGCCATAATAGAGCATGCATAAGGTTAGGATGTGCTGGTGCTACTTCAAGTCTTTTTTCAAAGAGTGGAACCTAAAGCAGGGTTTAAACGTCAAATTGACTACTTGAAGACATGACATAAAAAGCAACAGTAAATGTAAATTTGTATATTTCCTTCGTACACATCAACACAGTGGACTTTCAACTCGAAAAATTGTGGCCCACCAGTTTTTCAAATAGTAGCAGCCTACTATTTCTGAAAGACCTTTTGGGTAAATGACATTTCCAGAGTTTTTTGGTGATTTGTCTGCATAGAATGCCAGTAAGAAACTGAAATCAGCTGCCGCACGTTAATACCGCAATTTAACGGTTCGCTTCTGTGAAAGTGGCTTGACCCTCGGAGCGGGCCTTGCATGTTTGACATGTAAAGAGTGCATGAAATGACCTTGTGTCGTGTCTGGAGCATCAGGAGTCTCCTGTGGAGGTCCTCTCTTCTGTCCTCATCAGGAACACACAGCAGAACCTCCTCTCCTCTCCGCAGCACCTCCTCAACATGAGCTTTCTCCTCGGCCAGCTACACACAAGCACATCAGCTTTTATACAGACGTCTGCTGTTATTGGAGCTGGTGTTCAACACTGAACACTGTTTGGCTCTATGCGGACCCTACTTGATTTAGCAACTGCTTGAAACACCGGTTCTGCTACTTACTTCTTTGGATTTTGTGAATACTTTTCAGTTTGGATCAAGAACGTGCATGCAAAGTTTCAACACATTTGAAAAGACTTATGAACATACAATATTTGTTTATGTTGGCATCATATTGAGGCCTCCACTGGTTTTCATGCTATTTGCTAAAAATCAACACTTTGAAAGCGTGATTTTTTTTCCCAAACCACTTCAGCGGAAATCCCGCCCTGCAGCCGATTTCATTGGTTATAGGTTACAGTGACGGGTAGGTTTAGGGATCAGTGTTTGGTGTAGGCAATCAGTACAGAGATTGACATGACCAATGAAAACTTTAGAATCGGCTGCAGGGCGGGATTTCCGCTGAAGTGGTTT
>CM060638.1:5799202-5811702 GCA_030578275.1 Meda fulgida | reverse complement strand
CTCCGTCACCGCAGACAGATCGCTCTTCCTGCGCTCGGACTCCTTCAGCAGGCCCTGCAGGGACACGCTCTTTAACTAGGGTGACCACCATCAAACACACCGAATGTGGGACGATTATAAGTTTGTGTGGGACATGTTATCAACACTAAACCTGAAACTGTAATATATTGTCTGTCTAACTTAATAAAACATTTGTATTCTGCCTTTCAGCTGATAAAAAAAATCTTTGTTCTTTAGTCCCTTCCAGAAAACACCATTCCATCACAATGTAACATAACATGTCTTTTTTTTTATCTGCCCAAAGGCAGCAGGCATCATGATAACTATTTTTGAAACAGTTCTGACCAACTAAGATCCAACAAAATGAATAATGAACATATAAAATATAAAACAACATGAAGTTAGATCATTGACAGTCTTATATATTAAGAATATATTAAACCAAAAACATTCATATTTTTTTTTAGAGAGTTAAAACAACCACAGCATGGAACAAGTTGATTAATTCTGTTAAATTAATTATCCATTTGTTTTTAATGCACATGGAACGAATCACTGCTCCACATTTTGATTGACAACCGTCACAACCCACTTTAGTGACTGTGTACTCCTTTATTTTCAACCATTGGATAGGATTTAAAAAACGGCTATTGTATTTGTACTTCTGACTAAGCGCTGTTAAATATAGGTGAAAAACGAAGCCGAAAAACGAATAAATAAAATGCTTTCATAAAAAGTCAAAAGAACACATGCATGTTTTCTTAATATGATAATTAAAAACCAACAGACTGATGAAAATGCAGGACATTTTCTCAATATGCGACGTGCGGGACAAGGGGTGAAAATGTGTGCGGTACAACGCTAAGCGGGACTGGTGGTCACCCTATCTTTAACACACACACACACACACACAAACACTCTGTGTCCAAAAGTATCTCCATCAAACACACTCACATTGGCCCATGTGATCTCGGAGTCGATGTCCGCAGGCATGTCTCCTGTGTGGAGCTTCTCTTTGAGCTGGGCCTCAGTGTGTTTCATCCAGGCCTGCAGGGCGGCGCTGTCCTTCTGCAGACGCTGAGACACACACAACGCCTTCTCCAAATCCTGCTTCCCCTCAGTCACCTGATCACACACACACACATTTAATGGAAAATTGAAGTCAACATGAAATTGCTTCCTCAACCCATTTTTCTTCCATAATGCGACATATTTCTAAGTGAAAAAGTAGGCTGGGGCTTGATGTTATCCACTGATTGGGTGGTGAAAAGTGGAAAATTTTAATGAAAAAAAGCATGCACATGCAGCTTTTATAGCAGTTTTATGTGTGTGTGTGTGTGTGTGTGTGTGTGTGTGTGTGTGTGTGCGCGTGTGCGTGTGTGAAATATGCGTGTACCTGAGCTCCCAGCTCATTGTAGAGTAATTTGAGGGCGGTGAGCTGTTCATCCATTCCTTTAGGATTTTCCGTCTGCTGTTTCTGTACGATCTGTCTTCCCGTTTTAATCACGGTCTCCACCTCCAGTTTGACCTCGCTCAAGATCTTATACAGCTTCTGCATTCATAAAAACAACACGCTTACATGAAGCACAGGCAGTGTGATGAGGTCCATGATGAAGTCTCAGTGCGTTTCAGTTTTGCTATTGTTAAAAAAAAAAAAAAATTCAAGCTGCAGGCGGCAAGTCTGGCAGATTGAGGGGACTTAGCCAAAATTTCAAGAGTTCGCGTGTGCACCAGATTTTCTGTGAACGCGTGCGTCTCTTCAGCATCAAAGCATCACTTTCTTTTCCTTGGTTGTTTTGGACCTCCTAGCTCTGGTTGTGAACCGAGGAATTGGAAGCTTATTAGTATATTTTCTCTCCGCCATCACGCTTCGTACAATCCAACACACCTGCGAACTTCAGGCGTGTGCCTGTGATGTTGTAACGTGGGGGGGGGGGGGGTCTAAATCTGAAACACACACACACACACACACACACACACTGGTGTGTTTTCTCACCATGCATCCGGTCAGGTGTGTCTGTATCTCCTCTGGCTGCGTGTCTTTCAGGTCCAGGATGTGAAGTTCAGCTTTAGCACTTTCCAGAATCCTCTTGCAGTCCAGCATTCGCTGCTCGAAGTTGGCCGGTTTCTGGAACAGCTGGTATTTCGTACTAATCTCGCGGAGCTTCCGCTAAACAGACGGAGATACACCAGATACACCTTAAGCTGGAATACACTAAACATCTATTCAAAAAATACTAGGAATCAAACACGTGCCGACTTTGTGTATGGTTAGAGAGAAAAACTGAACATCATACACTGAACGACTGGGGATCACACACGAAGAGGCTTTTATGTTGTTCTGAATACAAAATTAATATTCAATATTCAAATTAATTAACCAAGCACTAATACCATTGATCAGCTGTACCAAACGTGGATGTTTTTTTCCACTAAGAAACAAACATTATGTTATTTGATTGATACTGTGAAGCTGCTTTGATACCATTTATATTGTGAAAAGCGCTATATAAATATACTTGACTTGACAAAAGTCATGCATAAACATGTGCCATGTTGATAGGAGACGCGTGACAAATGATAACATATAAAAAAAAAAAAATTATATTCTTAAAATCCAAATGGATGGAATCAAAGATAAGATCATAAAATTATGGCAAAATCTGGGCAAAAGTCATGCAGTGTATTTCAGCCTTTAGGCTAATATTTATAGAATTATTCTTTTAAGTTAAAGCACTTAAATGACTAACTAGATATAAAAATCAATACTAAAATAAAACAAATACATTTTTACCTAATTAAAATAAAAAATAAAACAATTATACAAATTTAACTAAAATGAAAAAGAAAACTATAAGCTAATTCAAATGAATCAAAATATTAATAAATTACTAGAACTAAAACTGAACAAAAACAAAAATAAATTAAGCAAAAAACAGACAAAAAGGCACATAGAATTACTAAAAATTAAACTAATTTAAATTGACTGAAAATGTAAACAAAACTAATTCAAAATATAATATAATATATATATAATATAAAATAGTATATAAATAAAACTAAAATAACACCTGTACAGGGTGATATCTCAAAACCTGAATATCTAAGATGAATTACTAAAGTACCAAGTAGTATGTACTCGAAGCCGAATACTACATTCAGGAAGGAAATTATGCTTTCTACGGGGCTCCGTAAGGGACATGCTGATGGGAAATGCCTTTGCATTCTCTCATAATTAAATAGTTAGGTAATTATATTGTATATAATTTGCGAGCATCAGCGAGCCGCAATTAATATGCGATGTATTGAAATCGCTTTTGAATACACCTTCGCTTTTTACTTTCGCGATCACGCGTACACACTCTGTGTATAAGCAGCGGCGGTACTGACCACACATTTTACAAGTCCTTGCAAACTGAGTCTAAAATTTTGCCATGCGTTTTTTCGCATTCGGCATTCGGTGGCTCGCAATTGTCAAAACACCTCTCAATATGCTTGCTACGGATTGGAAAAACGCAGAAAATTTAACCCCATCCGAATTTTTCAGCGTGGCAGTGTTTAAACGTGATTGAAAAAATGCGAGGTTGCATTTATTTTTTAATGTGCGAAGATTTCGTACAAGAACCTTAAGATTTGTCTCCTTAAGAAATCTGATGTACACTAATGTAACCGAATACCGCAGCAAGCCTAACAATGTCCCTTTAGGGGCTCCGTAGAATCCGTTATTCATTTTCTGTGCCTTTCCAAATTTGGGTTTAGGCTTCGGACACATCTCTAGTATGCAGTGCAGAAGTGAAGCATGAGCCTCCCGTCCTGCGGGGGCAGTGTCTCACCTGTAACTGGTCCAGCAGGGTTCCTGCGCGCACTGGTTTGCCCTCGGGTGCGGTCGAAGGCACGTTTCCCACATTCCTCCTCCGCAGATCCTCCAGTGTGGCCTCATGGGCCGCGATCTCAGCCTGAATGGCCTGAGGAGAATGTTGTTCAAGTTAAAGGCCAAGCACAAGCACAAAGTTGTTTTACAATATATCGGTTTAAAACATAATATAATATATAAATATGAAATATATAAATATAAAAGTTTTGGATCGGTAAGATTTTTACGTCTCTTCTGCTCACCGAGGCTGCATTTATTTAAAAAAATATATAAATTAAATATAACTAAACAGTAATATTGCTAAATATTATGACAATTTAAAATGACTGTTTTCAAATTTCATTTATTTTAAAATGTAGTTTATTCCTGTGATCAAAGCTGTATTTTCAGCATCATTACTCCAGTCTTCAGTGTCACATGATCCTCCAGAAATCACTCTAATATGAGGATTTGATGCTCAAAAAAATGCAAGAATTCATTATTATTATCAATGTTGATAACAATGTTGAAAAAATATATAAGGATTTTTTTGATGAATAGAAACTTCAAAAGAACAGCATTTATTTTGAAATAGAATCTTTTTTAACATTATAAATATATTTATATATAAATATGTAAATATGTAAAGTTGAGTATGTTTCTCAACTTTTGATCAAATTATGTCATGCTTGATGAATAAAGGTATTAATTTATTTTATTTCTTTCCCCCCCAAAAAATAATATATTATTACTGACCCCTCCCCAAACTTTTGAACGGTGTGTGTGTTCACACCTGAGCTTCCTGCGGCAGCTGGAAGGCGTCGATGCGATCTGTGAGGTAAGACGTGAGTGTTTGGTCCAGCTGTGTGAGAGACGTCTGTAGTGTGTGTAAGGCCGTCTCGTTCTCCCTCAGAGTCCCCAACTGCTGCTCCAGAGACATCTGACGTGCAGCAGCCTGCAACACACACAAATGTAACGTAATGTGAATCTGAATGGGTTCTGGGGAATGGTTTGATGGATTCAACACAAACACACCAGCTGAGTCAGTTGGTCGTAGCGCGAGTTGAAAGTCTCCAGCTTCTCGCTGATGAGTTCGTCCAGGATCCCTCCGTCGATGAGAGTCTGAGCCAGCTCTCGAATCTGAGTCCGGTTATCACCCGGGTGACGCAGAACACACTCCACCGACTGGAAGACACACAACACGAGTCCCGTTTAAGGGTTCGTTCAAGTTACAATTCTGTCATTAATTACTCACTCTCATGTCGTTCTAAACCTATGAGACTTTTGTTCATCAAGAAGTCTCAGTGTGATTGTGTCTCTGTGTGTGTGTGTGTGTGTGTGTATGATTGTGACTCTGTGTGTGTGTCTGTGTGTGTGTGTGTGTGTGTGTTCCTCTGTGTGTGTGTGTGTTTCTCTGTGTGTCTGTGTGTGTGTGTGCGCGTTTCTCTGTGTGTGTGTGTGTGTGTTTCTCTGTGTGTGTGTGTGTGTGTGTGTGTGTGTGTTTCTCTGTGTGTTTGTGTGTGTGTGTGTTCGTGTTTCTCTGTGTGTGTGTTTCTCTGTGTGTGTGTGTGTGTGTGTGTGTGTTTCTCTGTGTGTGTGTGTGTGTGTGTGTGTGTGTGTGTTTCTCTGTGTGTGTGTTTCTCTGTGTGTGTGTGTGTGTGTGTGTGTGTGTGTGTGTGTGTGTGTGTGTGTGTGTGTGTGTGTGTGTGTGTGTGTGTGTGTGTGATTTTTGTCCGTCGTCCACTGAGAGTCTATTCACCCAAAAATCAGATCACTTAAATTAAGCATGCAATTCTCGTGTGTCAAGTACAATTGAGCTTTTGTTCATGTTTGCTGATCTTTGTTTATATGGGAACAAAACCTAAATTCAATCTGTTCATCATATGGAGCAACTGAGTCTCTTCAGGAGACTTAAACCACTTGATTCGTATGGATTTATTTTATAATCTCTTCATGAACATTTTGAGTGAACAGGCTTTTTCAAAGGAGGGACAGATTTCTCTCAGATTGCATCATGAATATCTTCAATTGTGTTTTAAAGATGAAAGGAAGTCAAACGGGTTTGGAACGACAAACGTGAGCAGATTCAGGCGTAATCAAAAGCACATGTAGCCTCATTGTATTTAAGGTACGGTCACATTAGCGGGCAATAGTCAATAGCATGGTGATGTTTGAAGCACAGCAAACAGTTACTTTCAAACCAAGCAGCTTTCAAGATCTGCACTGGGAAATATTTCGCCTTCATGCTAAATTCCCAGTCACGAATCTGCACCTTCCACATGACAGCGGTTACCTCCAGAGCCGCGCTGATGGACTCTGTGTTTTCCGGGACGCTCTCAGTGGCGTGAACCTTCTCCTCCAGCGAGTTCAACCAGCCAGACTCCACATCCAGATACTGCAGCAGCTCAATCCAGCAGGACCACACCTCCTGAACACACACACAACACACACGTCACAACACACACACTTACACTCGAGAGACCACAGGAAACGATCAAACCGTGTGTGTGTGTGTGTGTGTGTGTGTGTGTGTGTGTGTGTGTGTCCGTGTGTGTGTGTCCCTGTTTACCTCAAGCGTGTGGCACTTGCTCTTGAAGCGCTCACACAGTTTCTGGTAGTTCTGCAGGACCTCAGTGAGCTCAGGGCTCAGGTCAGCACCACCACTAGAGGGCGTCTTACTGATCAACACATTAACGCTGTCCTTCAGGATCTTCACACGCACTTCCTTCTGCAGCACATCCTCTTTAGCTCTCTGAAACACACATCACAACAGAGCTCAGTAAACAGTTCAACACACTCTTCACGCCCACTTGAACACTTGGACCAAATACAGGACAAACTTCCCGTCAGTAGACGAGTGGTGAAGGGTGTGGGTTGTGGGACAGGCCCATATATAAATAAGCACCTTCATCTCCTGCAGCGCCTCCTCCAGCTCCTCTGGGCTCTTGTACTCAAAGTCTCTCATGAGAAACTCCTCGTCCACTTGAATCATCCACTCGCGCATCTCCGCCACGTCTTTCTTCATATTCGTCACTTTCTCCTGGCCTTCACTCAAGCGCTCCTCATGCCTCAACAACTGCAAGCAGGATGGAACATGTTTTACAGTGACATCCACTCAAGAAGGACATGTTGGGTCACTGATTGATTCCTACACTGGACATTTGCTGTGTTAAGACCAGTTTACTGAGTTTTAAGAACCTGTTTACTGAGCTCGTCCCAGCGTCTCTGACTGTGGTCTAACTCCTCCTGTCCCCAGCGGACCAGAGCCGGTGTCGAGCTGTGCTGAACGGCCGACACGTTCTCTGCGATCTGCTTCAGAGACGAGTCTACGCTCTCCATCTCACTCACCAGCTCCTGCACACACAGAGTGGACCCTCACACAAAGCACTGACAGAAACTCAACCAGATCAACTCTTAGGTCTGGTTCAGATTACATGATTTTTTTTTCTGTTACGATAGTCACTGTGTCAGATTACACGATTTTGACTCCTAAAATCTTGTCGTGTCGTTCTCGCTCACTCACTCCCACACACACACACACACACACACACACACACACACACACACACACACACACTCACTCACTCACTCATTCGCGCACACACTCACTCTTGCTCACTCACTCACTCGCGGACACACTCACTCTTGCTCACTCACTCACTCGAACACACACACTCACTCATTTACTCACGCACTCACTCGCACACACAAACACTCGCTCGCTCGCTCGCTCACTCACTCGCTCACTCACGCACTCGCTCACTCGCTCACTCACGCACTCGCTCACTCACGCACTCGCTCACTCACTCGCTCACTCACGCACTCGCTCACTCACGCACTCGCTCACTCACGCACTCGCTCACTCACGCACTCGCTCACTCACGCACTCGCTCACTCACGCACTCGTGCACTCACGCACTCGTGCACTCGCTCACTCACTCACTCTTGCTCACTCACTCACTCACGCACACACTCACTCTTGCTCACTCACTCACTCGAACACACACACTCACTCATTCACTCACGCACTCACTCGCGCACACAAACACTCGCTCGCTCACTCACGCACTCGCTCACTCACTCACTCGCTCACTCACGCACTCGCTCACTCACGCACTCGCTCACTCACGCACTCGCTCACTCACGCACTCGCTCACTCACGCACTAACTCACTCACGCACTAACTCACTCTTGCTCACTCACTCACTCGAACACACACACTCGCTCGCTCACTCACGCGCTCACTCATAAACTCACTCACGCACGCACTCACGCACGCACTCACGCACGCAATCATGCACGCACTCACTCGCGCACACAAACACTTGCTCGCGCACACAAACACTTGCTCGCTCACTCACTCGCGCGCTCACTCACGCGCTCACTCATGCACTCGCTCACTCATGCACTCACGCACTCACTCACTCACGCACTCACTCACTCACGCACTCACTCACTCACGTACTCACTCACGTACTCACTCACGCACTCACTCACGCACTCACTCACTCGAAAACACACACTCACTCGTGCACACAAACACTCGCTCGCTCACTCACTCACGCGCTCACTCACTCACTCACTCACTCACTCATTCACTCACTCACTCACGCACTCACTCGAGCACACAAAAAATCGCTCGCTCGCTCACTCACTCACGCGCTCACTCATGCACTCACTCACTCACTCACTCACTCACTCACTCACGCACGCACGCACTCACTCACTCGCTCACGCACTCGCTCGCTCACGCACTCGCTCGCTCACGCACTCGCTCGCTCACGCACTCGCTCGCTCACGCACTCGCTCGCTCACGCACTCGCTCGCGCACTCACTCGCTCGCGCACTCACTCGCTCGCGCACTCACTCGCTCGCGCACTCACTCGCTCACGCACTCACTCGCTCTCGCACTCACTCGCTCTCTCACTCACTCGCTCACGCACTCACTCGCTCACGCACTCACTCGCTCACGCACTCACTCACTCACGCACTCACTCACGCACTCACTCACGCACTCACTCACGCACTCACTCACGCACTCACTCACGCACTCACTCACGCACTCACTCACGCACTCACTCACGCACTCACTCACGCACTCACTCACGCACTCACTCACGCACTCACTCACGCACTCGAACTAACACATATACTCATTCACTCATTCACTCACTCACGCACTCATTCGCGCACACAAACACTCGCTCGCTCACTCACGCGCTCACTCACGCACTCACTCACGCACTCACTCACGCACTCACTCCACACTCACTCGTGCACTCACTCACGCGCTCACGCACTCACTCGCTCACTCACTCGCGCACTCACTCACGCACTCACTCACGCACTCACTCACGCACTCACTCACTCGCGCACTCACTCACGCACTCACTCACGCGCTCACTCACTCACGCACTCACTCACTCACGCACTCACTCACGCACTCACTCACTCACGCACTCACTCACGCACTCACTCACGCACTCACTCACGCACTCACTCGAACACACACATTCACTCATTCACTCACTCACGCGCACACAAACACTCGCTCGCTCACTCACGCACTCACTCACGCCCTCACTCACGCCCTCACTCACGCCCTCACTCACGCCCTCACTCACGCACTCACTCACGCAATCACTCACGCAATCACTCACGCACTCTTCTCACACACACACTCACTCTCGCTCACTCACTCATGCACACACACACTCACTCTCGCTCACACACCCTCAAACACTCACTCACTCGCGCACACACTCACTCTCGCTCACTCACTCACTCCTGCACGCACGCGCACACACACACACACACACACACACACACACTGACTCTCGCTCACTCACACACTCTTGCTCACTCACTCCCACACACACACACACTCACTCACTCACTCACGCTCACTCACTTTTGCTCACTCACTCACTCGCGCACACACACTCATTTTTACTCACTCACTCACTCGCGCACACACACACACTCATTTTAACTCACTCACTCACTCGCACACACACACACACACACTCTCTCGCTCACTCACTCACTGACTCACTCACTCAAACACTCAAACACTCAAAAACTCAAACACTCAAACACTCAAATACTCAAATACTCAAACACTCAAACACTCGCTCGTATTTTACAAATCCCCACGACACCCTACGTCAAACGGATTGTGCCAAAATCGGGTTAAAACCGTGTAATCTGAACCAGGTCGAGTCCTGCTGTATAACCACCTAAACCAGCTTAAACCTTAAAGAAACTAGTGATGCACCGAAAATATTCTGTTTCTAAACACTTTTTGAGGGCTGAAGTCATTAAGCGACATTTGATTAACACTTCCCTGCTGAAGCGCTTGACTGGCTGTGTGTGTGTTTCATGAACACAAGGAGGATAAGCTGCAACAGGGAAACATGTCAGCTGTGTGGACACTAGATCTGGCTGGACAATATCCATTTCTCGTTTCAATGGATCTTCATTTTGATGAAATGCCTGTGCTGTTCAGTTGATGCGTGAACAATTTCTCGAAACATTTTTTGTAGCGTTACATTTGATATGAGCTGCAAAATTCTTTCATTCTGCAAACGTTCAGACTTTAATTTCCGTTTCGAAAATGTGTCATTAGTACATGATATTCTTAATGTAAAAGTAGAAAAGGCATTATTTGCAGAAATACTTGCCCACATGTGGAACACAAAACCAGGGTTAACTGTCAATTATGGGGCCATTGAATGAGCGTTTTGGGAGCCTGAAAACACACACCCCTTTGAAAAGGGGTTTCAAAGTGCAAGTTTTTGAAAACAATACCATTATCGTCTCTATGTAAACTACAAAAACGTGAATTTGTGAAAATGGTAACGTTCCTTTTTAGAAAGTGATATCGCCCCCTACTGGCCTGGAATGAATAATACAGAGTTTTTTGTCGTTTTCGTGGATCCATAAACGGGGATCGTTTGACAACAGTGTCGTCTGTACGTGAAAAAAACTGTTTGTATTGCATTGTTGTCACGTAAACGTACCCCAAAACTGTTAAAAATTGCATTTGAAAATTGAAATGAAGCTAAAACTAAATATAAATATTAGATGAAAAATGTAAAAAAAAATAAGAAAATTGTTGGCAACTAACTGAAATAAGTTTATTAAATTACTAAAACTGAAAAAAATATATATTTGAAAGTGAAATAAAAACTGCATAATGTGCAGTTTAAATGCTTTATATACAGCTCAGTTTTCATTTCAGTGTTGTTTGTAACATTTGTTTCATTAACTGATTATTAAATAAACTTTTGGTTTTTGGATAAATAAAAACTTTAATTTCAGTTCTGGTTAAAAAAAGAAAAGAAAAATCATTTCAGTGCACCACTACTTGAACACGTATAACTAGAAGCGTTATTCTGGATTATTCAATGGTATCAATGCCCTGTTTAACATGCGTTGACCTCTGACCTTGCACTGGCGGAGTTCCTCCTGTAGTTTGTCCCCGCGACTGAATCCGCTGGCGTCTCGAGACAGAAGCTCCTCGACCGCATCCAGCCAGCGCTGCACCTCCTCACTCTTCACCTGACCATCATCAACACAAGCATCAAGACACTGCATTCACGCCAGCTCAAGACGCTCCAGCGGATCGGCCCCTCACCTGTGTGTCCTTCATGCTACCCAGAATGCACTGCAGCACGCTGAGCTGGTCCAGGGCGGCAGTGGAGAGTTGGGTCCAGCGCTGCTCCTCTGTCTCCGACACCTTCAGCCGCTGCTGCTCGATCTCAGCATGGAGAGCCTGGAGGACGGGGGAAAACTACATTACCCACAAGCCCCTGCTGCTCTATCTCTAATCACACTGAAACAGGGTATACTTCAAATGATTGGAGCTTAAAAACACATTATACGACCCTGCCGACCCTAAGAATGAATCCCTGCCAAACTGTCATGGTCGTGCTGTAAAGTCATGATTTGACTGGTTCAGTCAGCTGATTCACGTAACTAGTATCTGCCCGATTTAAAGTAACAGATCGATAGGCAATACAACTAGGGTAAATGTGTCAGAAGATCATTGCCATGTGTGTTAATCACACATATCAGTGTGCCAGAGCGCAGTAACTCCTTCACACCTGCAGGTGGAGACACAACTCAAGCATCAGTCAAAAACCCTCTTCCAAAAAGTGAAAGATCACTTTCACTCCCACAGAAAGAAGTTGCGTCTAAAATAGGAGATCCAGGTTCTCACAGCCCATAATGCATAGCTGGAGTTCAGGGCAGGATTTGTCAGTTAGTGTGGGCTGTGCAGAGCTGTAGACGGGCTCTGCCACGTGTCCCGGCTCTCCTGGCAAACGCCAGAGACTGCCAACGGAGAGTTTCAATATTTACATGACTTTAAATAGATGCCCGCCTGCGTTTGCTCTCTTTGGCTTGTTTCGCCATCGTAGTCGTTGGCTTTCTTCCCACCATTCCTGCACTTACAGAGAGAAACACGACCAGAAATCAAAAGCAAGCGTCAGCTGAGAGACCGTGCACACACGGGTCAAGTGGAGATCCAAACAGAAGCAACACACGGCACAACGCTAGACAAAAAAACAAACAAACCTCAACAAACGTGTGATTTAAATCAACCCGTAAGAATAAAGGGTCGTTCACACTGTGCTTTAGGGCC
>CM060638.1:5776702-5796702 GCA_030578275.1 Meda fulgida | reverse complement strand
GGGGCAAAATAGCTGAAAAACTGCCCAGATGGAATCAGGAAAAAACTCATTCCGAGGACATCCTTGAAGGTAAAAAATATTGTTTTTATGGATTAGGGATTTGTTCTAGTCTTTAGTCATTATAATAATCTTTATATAAATACATCAGCAGACTGTCAGACAGCAGGCAACATGAGTGTGTGTTTATTCAGCTTTACTGTAGGCACAACATGGTCCCCTGAAGTTCTGACACAGCAATGTGCTCAGTTAGGAAACACTATATCTAAGTCAAGCAACATGTTGTTGTCGTTTTTATTCTGGCTTAATACAGTCAATATGATTAGCTGTACGTAAAATAATAGAAGTCGGTGGCATGTCCTCGTTTCCACGGCTAGATAAATGTGGATGTAAGAGAGATTTGCTGAAGCTTTAAGGTTAAACACTGATGTGCTTTTACTTGGAGCTGTTTCAAGCACACACACACACACACAGGTTTATCAGTGTATAAAAGCTTTCTCAGGGGCCACACTGACATTACAGCCATAAATAGACGCCTCTCTCTCACTCCGCCTGGACTCTTGTTGGCTCCACAAATGATTTACCTGTTGCGTAAGTCTCTCAATAAAACTGATGAGAACAAGAGAAACAGAGACAGAGAGGTCCATCTTGGGACCAATTCAAATCCCAGGACTTGTATCTCTCTGTAGATCTGCTCTAAAACCCAGGGAACATTTTAAGGTCACAGTTATACATAGTTTGTCATTGCTAGTTTAGAGCTGTACAATGAAGATTAAACTGAAAATCCTAAAAATTATTTTTGCGCAAAAATTAAACGCATATTAATCCCAAAAATTACAAATTATGTTAACTATTTTTTTATTTTTTTTATTGTAAGTGCATTTATTCAGCAACCACAATCGCAAACAATAAACCCGAGATTCATGACTGGGAAGGTTTGATGGCAGAATTAGATCACAGCAAACAGCGCAAGCGGCTCGTGAATCAACTCACTGGCTGTATGACACGCTCGTTTGAGCAGATATATGTTTGTCAGTGTTTTCAGATCATCTGCGCTTCTTTTGCAGAGCAGAGAGTGTGTGCACATGGGTGTCAGTTTGGGAAGTATGAGCAAAACACTGGGCAGAGAATGCAACCTTTTAAGAGGAAAGCTCTGATTAAACTCTTGACGTCTGGCAACCGCAAGCATGAAAGCTCATAGAGGCTTGTTACCGATGCAAGATAACGCTAATGTCAAATAAAAAACTAAAGTTGTAATGATAAATAACCAGTGGATTAATATCATAGATGATTTTGGGAAGCGAGAGAAGCAAATTACAATTAATCACGCAGCCCTAGTTGAGCTACCAAAACTATTTAAAAAATAAATAAAACGTACTGCCTTTTACCCTATATTTCTATGTATTCCTGCACTGTATATGTTTATGCTTATCAGAGTTTTAAACAAAGTCCATTTAAGGCAAGAGTAACTACAAAAGCACTTGAATGGGGAAAAACATCTCAAAAACTGCTGGTCAAGACTACATTCAAAAAGATGAACATCATCAATGAAATCTGACAACTAAATAATACAATTTGTATCTTTAGCTCAAATCACTCTTAAAAATTATTTTTTCAAAAATGTTAATTTAAATGTACATGCTAAAGTAAACTTTATTTATTTGTTTTTTTTTAAAAAAAGGTGACGGGCTACATCTGAATTTACCTACATCTGAACTGTATAGTAGGTGAAAAACAGTATAAGAGTTTGTCCGAAAGCACTTAGCCCCCGATGACCTACTACTTCCAGCGAGATTCATTTAGCTTAGCAACATGCTAACAGCTCTATTGAAATCAATAGTAGTGCAGGTATGACACACTTTGTAGGTCAAAACGTGGAAGCAAGTTAGCATTTTAACACTTCCGGTGCCATCGTCCCAAAGTCACTGGGTTTTTTGAATGGGGTTTTGGTTAAATGGCTGAAATTGGTCTGAGGTGAACACAAGCTCAAGACACTTTCACGTTTTATTCTGACATAAAATAAATCAATATAACCACACGTGATTTGTTTGAAGTTGTTACGTGTCTTGAAAAAGGCGGTTGCTAACAAGTGGCTAATGGACTACAGAGGCTGTCGAGGAGATTAAACGTCATCACGCTGAACAGGTAAACTTTTACAGCCTCATTATGCTCATAATTGTGCTCGTATAAACTATTATAACTCAAACGTTCTGGGAAAATGTTTTTAGATAAGAACTGAAAGAGTTGTGGGGAAGCTTAGTAAAAGGTGACGTTGAAGTCATGAGACCGTGGTTTAATTAGGCTTCAAAATTCATCAAAGTTGTGTTCATCTGTGATAACTATCTTGATGGACAAAACGTGCAAGAATCATAAACTTTTGATGACTACAGAGCTTGTTTTTAGCGATAATAAAAAAAAGCCTATGGAAAAATCCTATGGGATATTTGTCGAGGGAACCAGCGTGATGCGAATTGCCGGTTGGCCTACAAAGTGGCATCATACCTGCACCACTCTAGTGAGTTGAGTCTGCTGAGCTATTGTTTGTGGCGTTATTACCCATGTAGTGTTTGAAACGGATGAGTTCCAGCTCTATTTGATCGCTACCCAAGTAGACACTTAAATAATATGGAAGTCAACTGGATCCATGTTTGGTTTCCGACATTCTTCAAAATTTCTTATTTTGTGTTCAGCAGAAGAAAGAAACTCATACAGGTTTAAAAATGAATTCGGGGATGTGCACCTGTATTGATGTCCTGCTGCCGTGTCTTGAGCTCTTGAACGGTTGAGCAGTGGCGTGACGCCAGCGCCGTCACACTGGGCCTCATGGTATCAGGAACACCGGGATCTGCGGTCAGACGCTCCGTACGATCACAGAGATCTTCCACCTGCGGATGAAGCTTTCCCAGCTCTGCTATCCGAGCCTGAGACACAGATAGTGGGAAAAAAAAGTTATTTAGATTCTTAAATGTTCTTCAAATGAAGACAAAATGGTTCTTTTAAGAACTGTCAGAACAAAAGGATCTTTGAGGAACCCTAAATCATTCTATTGCATTGCTGCAAATCCTTTTCTTTTTTTGAGGGTTCGACAACGATGTTTAAAACTGAAAACCTTTGAGTTTTTTACGTACAAACGACACAATTGTCAAAACAATCCCCATTCACAAAGACCCGTGTAAACGGCTAAAACACGGTATTCTGCTGCCAGGCAATTAGATGGCGATGAAACATAGACTGAACACGTAATACGCATGTGCATGTCGTCATCATCTTTACAGATTCACATTTGTTTTGTTTACATGGAGACTGTTTTCAAAAACTTGCACTATGAATCCTGTAGTCAAAACCTTCAGTTTTCCAGAACCCAAAACGCAACTATTGTGTAAACAAACGGCCAAAACGCATAAAAAGTTTTACATTTTTTGTTGAAAATGGTGTCGTGTAAACAGCCCCTAAGAGTGTACAGTTACATTTCTGTTAACATCTGATCTGAGAACAGTATCTTGCATAAAGTGGCCTGGAATGTGACTGACCTCACAGTCGTCTCTGAGTGTCTGGAGTTCCTGCTGGTTGTCTTTTGCTCTAAAGTCTTTTGAGGAGATCAACCATTTCTCCTGTTCCTGCAGGACTCCATCGGCGGCCTTCAGTCCTGAGAGAACCGACGCCACCCGCTCTAGAACTTGAGCTCGGTTCCTCAGCTCCTGGATCAGGTTCTGGCAGCTCTCCCATTCCTTACACACAGAGTCCAGGCTGGAACGGGCCACCTCTGCAGACAGACCCTCTATAAAGACAGATGGAGGGAATTTAATCGGTAGGAGAAGACAAGAACCATCATTTATCTTAAAACCCATAATAATTCCCAACCTTTCTCCAATTGTTCAAACATCTTCTTTCCATTCTCCACCACCTCTTTCACCAGGGCCTCATTTTCAGCAAGCTCCACGCCCAGGACCTACAGAGACGGGACAAAAATATTCAGTAGGCCAAATTTATGAACAAGTAAATGTTAGCGAGTGTCAACACAATATGTCACCTGTAGTTTTTCCTTCAGGACAGGCGAGTCTCCAGCAGCTCCGGCAGATGATTTCCATGCAGCCAGCTGAGACAAAAGCTTAGGAACATCGGTTTCAGCTCTAAAAAACACAAACACATCACACCAGAGTTCACATGAGGGAGTGCTGCAGCTGAGCAGAACAACAGAGAAGGTGTGCTAACACTGTATAGCTTATGCTAACGTTCACAAATGTGCTAATTATGAACATAGGCATAACCGCAAAATGAAAAATATATTCATATGTTTTGCTTGACAGCTGCTAATGCTTGAGATAAACACTGTCTGGAATGACATCAGATAGCCTGTCTCAAGCAGGTCCAATATTTTTGTGTGTGTGTGTGTGTGTGGTCCATTGCAGGATAAATCCCGGGATTTTTTTTTCCAAATTATTGTGGCCTAAAATGACTGAATCTGACTGAAAAAGACAAAACGCAAGTTGTTTTTGTCAGGCATGATTGTGTTTGTCGTACAGTCTCCTGAGCTCGCCGTCTGTATCTAGATGTCGTCTTTTGGGTGGGGCGGGTGGAGGAAGCTCTCGGTCGCTGCTTGTGAAGGTCTGCTCCATCCGTGTTGTTACAGTTGTGACTGTCTCCATGACAAACCTCTCCTGTACCTGGGACATCCCGGTCACAGTCACTGCTTCGGTTACCTGGAAACAGAACAGACTCTTGGAATCAAAAGCTCATGTGCAACGATTCACACAAGAGAGATGTGAATCTGACCTGGCTGGAGCAGTCCTCCAGTTTTTGGACCAGGTTGTCCCAGCGTTGGGTCAGGTGGTCTGTGTCTGCCTCGATCCTCTGAGCTGCGGCTGGACTGTTCAACAGCAACATCACGTCCTGTCCAGCATCTGACAGAGCACTCAGGGTCCTCCGCTTCTGGGCCATGTCCTCCTTAAGACTCTGCCATGACACAATGATGCTCTTATCGGCCTGACAGAATTCAGCTGGATAATGTTAATACGAAGTTATGCATGTTTGTCTACTCACAGCTAATCTGCGGACGCTGCCATTTATTTCACTGGGGTCTTTAAAATCCCAAGTCTGAACTTCAATTAAAGCCTTCTCCTTTTCTGCTAGCCATGATCCAAACAAACCCTGAGTGGACAAAAAAGACTGAAATAATAAGACATTTAAATAAGTCAAGTGATAAGAAGAATGGTACTTTGCATCATCATTCATTTGTTAATCCAAATAAAATAGAAAATAATCATACCACCCATCCATGCACAGTACTATAGCATGTAAGCATAAAACAACACTAATTTACTGGATCAGAGAAAAATCTTCCGATTTACATCATAGTTCGGTTGACTGTAACTGCAAACTGACGGAAGTGGTCTAGACAGGTGAAGACTGTGTGCACTGTACACTAATGATGTACTGGGTCAATGGTAATGGCATCTGCAGGTCATAAACAGCCATAATTCAATCTCACTCTTTCCCAGAATGCAATCTGAACTGTTAAAAATAGCAACCTGACCCTTCAATGCATTCTATGAACATTTCAAGTGCAAGATAAGAGCACAACACAATAGGGCCCAACTCAGAGCCCTGAGGCACACATCCGATCATTTTTCAGCCAGCAGCTGTAGTAACGTCAGGTTTGTGCTGGATTGAAATAAATGTATGGATGGGCAAAAACAAATATATTTAAGTACTCAAACTTTTATTGATTATTAAACAATTATTGATCATGAAAACACATTTAAATAAAAACTGTGTTTTAATTTACGATCTCCAGTAATTATCAATATTCAATATCGGCCTCATTATGAATTTTGTGATTCGTAACAGTGCAAGTTTGGATGTTTGGTATCAGGCCTCACCTGGTCATCAAGCAGCCTCTGCCACACCAGCTGCATTTCCTCGAGTTTGTTCCAGCGCTCCTCCGTCCAGCGACACACTGCCGCCCAGCGCTCCCCCAGTGACTGTGAAGAGCAGAAGGAAAAACAAGAGAGAAAGCTATTCACTGAAGAACTTTTCACACACTTTTATGGCCTCTGGGAGTGTCAACTGCCTGTTCAGTTCCAAGTTTCTTGCTGCACTGCATCCAATGAATTCTCAACACTGCGTCCAACATTAACAGATCTCGTTCCTTAGAAGAGCTATCAGTGCACCCATGGAAGAAGCTTAAAACAACTTGGTTTGATTACCTTTGCACATTAGTAAGAAGAAATGTACTATAAAATTCATTCTTTTCTGCATTCACTGTAAAATTTAACCACAGGATTCACCGTGATCTCTAGTCGAACACTGCAGGTCCTGTTAAATAACACCGCCATTGTCAATTTGAAGCAATACTCTCAAAATATAAATATGATCAGAAACAGCTTTCTAAAAAGCACGTGTTGAGCAGTCTGAAACATGGTTTGCGTTTTGTGTCACTATTTAAGGATATGTGTTTTGTTTTTACTACTGGTACATGAAATTAGTGCTGAAGAAACGCCATATGACAGTCAAATAGTTCTATTGTCTGAAGACAATAATGGCTCTAACCAGACACTCCAAACTGCCATCTTAAAGTTACAGTAATTCTGACACAACAAAGAAATGCAGCATTTTATCCACTACCTGCAGTTGGTCCTCCAGGGCAGCAGTGGCGCTCTCCCCACTGTTCTCATCCACAACCACAACCATGTGTGTGAGAGAGTTCACCTTCACCTGCTCCACCTCCAGATCATTCTGCAACACCTGAAGATGTAGTGCAGTGAACAAAGGTCAAAGGTTAGGGTCTGAAGAATACCTGTTTTATCAATTTTCTTCATTTACTCAAAAAAATTAGAAAATGCATACGTATTTTAATATTTACTTATTTATTTACTTTATTTCTATGCATGTATTTAAATAAATACATATAAACATTTTTTTAAAACAACTGTTATTGTATTTCAATTGAAAAAAGGGAAATATATAGGAGCGAATTCAGGTTGATTGTGTGTGTGTGTGTGTGTGTGTGCGTGCATGCGTGCGTGCGTGCGTGCGTGCGTGCGTTATAACTTTTGCACGATATTCAAATTTTTCGAGTTTCACCTGTATATACTATTTTATAACATTGTAGCAATATTTCATTTCTTTTTACATATTATAGCAATACTTATGTTTTCTATCGATTGCTATTTTTTCAATTCAATTGATTTTTTAAATTCCTTTTATCACAGTTTGTTTGAAAAGTTAGAAAAAATATATATTAGTAAACTTTTACAAAAAATAAATAAAATAAATGTTTTAATGAAATATTAAAATATTGGTATCATGGCAGCACCACGTCTACCGAGCTCAATGATCTGCAATATGAATGAATATGCCAGAAGGAAACATTGTGTGTGTGTGTGTGTGTGTGTGTGTGTGTGTGTGTGTGTGTGCGTGTGCGTTTGCGTGTGTGTGTGTGTGTGTGTGTGTGTGTGAGACCCAGGCATGTCCTAGTATGTAAATACAGGGTGGATATGACATTTTTGACTTGAGGTTCTGTACCAAGTATGAAAGTGCATGTGCGAGCCTCCATATATAGCATGGAAGCGCTAGGGTGATTTGGTCCCCTTCCTATGAGACCGTGAGACTCCTAAATATAAGCATGTGTGTGGGAGCGAACGTCTGTGTGCTCTTCATTCGCTAGCTGAACAAACATGCCGAGGTCGTGTTTGCCCCTCGTTCACTGGGGCATGTGCTGATTTGCTTATTCATTCTTCTCACAACTCAATCTCTTTCTCCTTTCAGCAGTCATGGTAATTTCAAATCGGAGAAAGCTTTTATTTGCAAAGAGGTTATGCACACACACGGGACCTCTGATGCGAGTCATTCATTAACTACACAGGACTCCTGAGGACAGTTTTATTGCTCAGAGATCGCTTTTTCAGGAGCATTTATAAAAGTTAATATCCACTTTGTCTCATAATTCTCTTTTAATGTTTCTTAGTAATCTTTTTCTACAATCTTCAATCTATTTTCCCTATTTCTCACAATCATCAATTGACTTTACCACAGATGAATGACCTACTATACCTACTATGATAGCTGCTATCCATCATTTGTCCATCAAGCTTTAAAGCTCACTGAACTGTTGGACATGTACAAAAACCTCTTATTTCTTTGCAAATTCCTTTAACAATGGTAAACAGGTGTTATGTTGCATGTAATTTGGTAGTAGGTATCCAGAGTGGCTGTTTCATGGAGATTTGTTCGTTCTGTTCCCAAAATCAGCCAGAAATCTTAAAAAAAATGCAAGCATTGGATTAGACTTGTCCTTCGTTCGTTTTAGTTTCCATGATATTTATTCCATTGAATAAAAAGATTGAACAGATACAGAGTGTGTGTTTGGGCTTCAACCAAGATTATTGTGCATCTGTTTACTTCATCTTATGTGTGGGTTATTTGGTTTTAAAACAGAGAAATACTGAATGGACTCTGGTGTGAATCTTCGGTTTCAACAGCTCTGATAAGTAATTCATAATGTGACATGCAGCCAAAGTCACGTTTTTTTTTTATTTCAATGTCAATAGTTAAAGACACTTAATATAAAGTGAGACCAGAAAAACTGCATGTATAAGTCAATGTTAATGGCATGTCGACATTTTTAATAATTTATATAAAAATGACACACATACATATATATATATATATATATATATATATATATATATATATATATATATATATATATATATATATGTATATGTATGTATCACTTATTTACATTTATATTTTAAATAATATTCACTAAATTAGAAATAAATCATTTGAAAATTAATGTAAATTCTATTTGTTAAATGCTGACGCTAGATGAACAAGTATTAAAGCGTTTACCTTTCTAGTACTAATAAAAGAAAAGCAAATGCTATAAATGTACACCGTTTACTTTCTTTGTTTAAAAGCTCTGTCTATTTTATTACACCGAATTGTTAAACATTGACCGTAAACTAATGAAGATGGAGAATAAGAGCTGAGGTGCTGGCGCTCTCTGTGCTTTCAAAATAAAAGTCACGCATGCAGTCAAAATAAAAGTGCCTCCAACACATCAAAACTCATTGGCGATAATTGATAAAAAATAAAAATTCAAATATCGGTTGATTTATAACAACCACAAATCACAATGCTGTATCATGACACCGTTGCCAATACCCAGTCGTACATTTATTAGAGGAATTAAATGTATCCCTTACTTTGTGCTGCTCTATCTGCGCCAGATATCCCTCCATGTCTCCTGCTATTGGCTCTGTCTCCATCTTCCGGATCCGCCCCTCGGTCTGCGTCAGCCAATCGGAGAGCTGCTGGAGCTGCTGCTGCTGAAGGTCCATCAGAACCTCGTGAAGCCTGAGGGTGGAGGAGAGAGAGAGCTCCTGTTCAAGCACTCTCCTCAAACACAAGAGTCCGATGCGAACGTGTGTGTGTGTGTGTGTGTGTGTCCGCACCTGGACTGGCGGTCCATGCTGGTGACGCGCAGGTTTTCCCAGCGGGAGTTGAGCAGTGACATCTGTTCTCGGATCTCACCCTCCTCTTCCTCACTCAGATTGCCCTGAGCGATCAGCTGGTTTCCCGCCTGCAGCATGTTACCCACGCTGCTCTGGTGGGCTGTCAACTCCATCATGAAGGCCTGAGGGCAAGAACACACATCAGTCACAGAATACAAACCCTCTGCAGACGACTTAAACAGCACATGTGTTGAGTTCAGGGCATTAAGATGTCCAAAATCTGGTATTTCCAGTGATGGTACAGGAAGTGAAGTTTAAAAAAAAAATATATATATATATATATATTGATTTTAGTCCTATAATAAGCAGCTGTGGTGATGATGACCTTTTGACAGTTTATTATAGCAAAAATCCACACAAGGGAGAGATTTATGGAGACTTTGCTATGGTCAAGCGTGTTTTAGGCACTTCTTCTTGCTTTAAAAATACACAATTCTTTCTAGTAATATAGCTCATTATACTAACTGGAATGTAGTGTTTACCTGGCATAATGTATCATGAATTAACAATGTTTAATCAACTAATTTTACACAATTTATTAATCCATGTTGACATTCATTTATAGTTACACTGTTGTTAATTTGTGTAAGTTAATAATACATTAATGGCAATTAATACCTTTAACTTGTTTTATTTAATATTTTAAAAATGTTTTTCACAATTTCTGTTTTCCATCTAAATGATTGTATATTCTGTTTTAATGGTCTAATTAAATAAGAATTAATTGTATTAACAATTTAATCATTTATTACAAGTTTAACAAATAAATGGGGTACTTTGAATTTCATTTTACTTTTTCCCAAATTCCTTTATTTTTTGTGCCACAATTCATTCAAGTTCAAGTTTTTTATCACTTTTATTTTAATTGTGGTGAAGACCTTTGAGTTTTAGAAACTGTCCATAACGAAAGTCCCCCTGTGGTGAAAATCCAGCTTTTAATGTTGTTTATGTGTCTATGTGGTGTTTTTAATATGCTTTAAGAAAAACTATGTGCAAATTCATAAGTCGACAGCATTGCTGAGTATTTTCTCCTTAAAACTGCAGTGAACCAAAGACAGTCTCAAAAACACGGTTTGAAATCTCTGGTGTTTCTGAGTCACAAACAACCTTGTAACCAATCAGATCAACGAGTGATAGTCAACCAGTGGATCTCTGAGCTGCTGTGAGTGAGTGGAGGCGGGGCTCATTTGCATATTCATAGAACCGCGTATACTTAATGAGGCTAGGGTGTCGAGTTACATTCAAGCTATTTTAAGACATGAAGAAAATATTTGAAAGGAAAAAACTTTTAATTTTGTGATTTGGAGGATAAAAGATGAGTTTTAAGGCATACAATTATTTAAACGAAACGCTGGTGAAGTGACTCTCAGAAGAATGTGAGTCTGATGCTCCGTTGGGCTGTGATTATGGGGCGTTTCAACCGAACCATGAAAGAAAATGCCTCTGCACTCAATTGGATAGACTGAATCCCATAGGAAGGACGGCAAAACATCTTTCCGATCGACAAAATCCTTGATCGCGGTTCTCTGCTCCTCTTAAAATGAATGCGCTGTTGTCGATATCTTCTATAACAGACGCGATGGCTGAATCTACACATCTAAATTCTCCAGCGGCAGCCATTCTCTGTTGTAAACGACTTCAACCCGAGCGCTCTTTGGTGACGTGGATGATTACGTTACTGTTGATCATCTGTCCATCATCGTATAAAGCCCGCCCTGACAGATTGATTGGTCCGAACAGCTTTGGTTCGGGCATACTTGCTTCACAACGGATCAAGTCCAGGCCGAACTCCCATCCTCAAATGGCATCCAGGCTAGAGGTTCATGTGTTCATATCCTCATATAGAGAGACAGCAGACGCTGAAAACACCAGGAGCGTCACGTGTGCTTCAGTATTAGAACAAACACACAGAATCCTCTGATCTATCAGTCCTGGCATTCATCTGGGTCCCGGAGGAAATCACCACGATAACGGCCATTGCAACATCCGAACAAATAAAGCCAAATCAAACTACTTGCAACACCCCAGTTATGTGTTTGATGGTTAAAGTGGGACCATAGTGCAAGGACAAACAAGCTCAAGCTTCCAGAAAAGCCCTTTGCTCAGAGGATCTGCACAGCTTTCCCGTACTCGCCTTGCTTTTGCGTCAATGCCTCATGTTGGCGCTCACTTTCTGAGAGGAATGTAAAGCCCCCCCCCCCCCCCCCCCCCCCCCCCCCCCCCCTCCCCTCTCTCTCTCAGTTTATGTGCACTTGCTCTGCTGTCTGTCAAAGGGCTCGCTGCCTCAGAGAATTCCTCACATTCCTGGCATGTTGGGATCATGTTCTCTGAGAGCATCTGAAGACGGGACACGCTAACACACCAGGAGAAAGAGCAGGGGTGCGCGGGATGACCACAGTCTTCATCACTGAAGGCCTGACACCATACTGGAACTGCTAACCTCGTGAAATACCTTGAAAAATATTGATATATTCGATACCATATTTGATAACACATTTGAAAAACTGCCACAACATTAAGAGCTTCAAATCTAAACACCAAGTTAATTTACTTTTGACCATAATCAATGAAAATTTCGGTTAACACTTTACTTAAATATGTATAGCATTGTATCCTTCACAGATTCCATAAACCAAATTGATTGATTGTCGTGTTTTAAAAAGGTGTATTATAATGTATTTTAACTGTGGTTACAATTATTCATGAGACCACAAAATGCATTATAAGGAGCATTACAAGGCATAATTAAAATGAAATTTAATAAAAATTACTTGTATAATTTAATTAATTTACTTTTATAATGCATTATACATTAAGGCTTTAAGGAAAGTATTACTGAATTTTCTTATCAACGGAAACTATATTGGCTGGGATGATATAATAATAATAATAATAATAATAATAATAATAAATTAATATTATCCTTATTTTTATTTCTTAGACAGAAATGTATTACTATTGCACTGTAAAATAAAAATATATATTTTATAATAATTATAACAATAAATATAGCTGCAAGCAGCAACTAGCGGGGCCGAGCACAAGCAGATGACAGGACATGCCAACTTGGCTAAAGGTGTCAGACCAACTGGAGCAAGGAGCAATTAAACACATTTGAAGAGGATTTTAGGCGAAATGGCTGAAAAATGATATAAAAAGTAATTAAAAATATTATTTAATGGATTATCACTTTCGAACAATAGGTGGCGCAGTTACGAGATCGATGTGATTTGGTCAGAGTGAAGTGACAATGACACATACAAAGTTTGGAGCAGGTCATGCTCGTGATGACATGTACCAAGTCTGAATACGATAAAGCGTTGCGGAGATACAGCCTTACGTCTGTTTTCACAAGCGCTACATAAAATTAGTTTGCTCAGAATTCGAGAACGGTTTGACAAATCAACTTGAATTCTTTTTGTTGGCATGGTCTGGAGGTGATCTGGTTCAATTTTCATGCAAATCGGACAAACCGTCAAGGAGGAGTTCAAAAAAGTAGGTTTTTTTGGACAATTCAAAATGGCGGACATATTTATATGACGGACAATGACGACATAGGGTGCAATCTAATCGTCATAAGCTCAGGGATCATAATTTTGTTGATAGGCCTTATGGTTCAAAAGTTATAAGCATAAAAATTAGTGAAACTTTGGACATAAGGTGGCGCTAGAGGGAATGGGTTAGACACACCAAAATTAGTGTATTTGATGTTGGGACTGTCCTCGATCAGAATGTCAAACCGTTACAACTTTCCCGCAAGCGGTTCTATGGGCTGCCATGGACTCTCAGTCAGAAAAATTAATAATAATAATAATAATAGGAACGGGAACAGAAACAATAAGTGGCTGCGCACATTCTGTGCTTGGCCCCTAATAATAATTTACTTGTTAATCCTGTGATCTTTTATTCTGGTGGAAAACCGAAACAAAAAACTGTGAAACAGGTGGACAATTGCTACATTACAAATCCAGTGAAATGCTGTTATCAATCTTCTGACCATAAAAATGTTGGAAATTATGCAAAATAATAAAGCATAACTACATAATTACTTAAAAACAGAGAAGAGCATGGAAAAAGTGAAGCTGGTATCGGTGCATCAATACTGCCGAAGATGAGGACTGAAACCATTTAAAATATCTCAAATTCAAAAATTGCATAATCATATCACAGTGATGGTATATCAATATTATAATTATTTTTATATCATTACATAACCATGCGATAATGCCAATTTTGTAATGATCCATTAATAATCCTGGGAAACATGCTTTAAATCATTATTCACTGTGTGGAAGTCTCCATCTCTGCCCGAGCTCTTCTGTGCGTGAGAGTTTACACCGATCTGAGCTTATACCTCGTGTGTGTGGAACTGGTCTTTGACATCCTCCACGTCGTCAGACACGTCGCCCTGCATGTGCAGCGTGTCTTCGGCCGACAGCAGCCAGGTGAGCACCTCCTCCAGAGTCATCTGATACGTGTCCAGGTTCACCTCCATCTCGGCCTCGGCCCCCGTGCTGCTCGCTTCCTCCGGCTCTCCAGCCGATTCCTGCACAGGAACACACAAGAAAGATGGATCGCGTTAAACAGTGTGTTAACTAATAATTCAGGAGGATTTACTTTTCCGTTGAATGTTCCACGTATGTCTCTGTGCGACTTACTGAACTGCATTCGTGTGTAAAGCATTCGAACACTGTGACGGGTGAGGTGAAGAGACACAGGAGAACCCATTATATGTGCTAAATTATGTCAAATCTGAATGTGCGTAGGCATTAATGAATCTGAAATCTGTAGTGAAGGAGACGTTAAATGACCGATGACATCAGACTGAAGAGTTATACATCCCAGGCCCTGTTCACACCTGGTATTCAGATCAGTGATGCGCGGGTTGATCCAAAATGAGCGGGTGCCTGCGGTCACCCGCGGTTACCCGCAGTTACGAGTCATCCAAAAATAGTTTTAATGATATTCGGGTCGCGGTCGGTCGGGTCGTTTGAAATAAAGATGCCAATTAAACCTTTGTATATAGTACTAGACACAATTTTCTATGTAATACAAAGGCCTACACTTTATTGGCTGAATAACTGGCACGAAGATAACGCACGAGCTCAGTCTCGGTTCTGTACTGGTGGGATCCGAGAACTGTACCTGTGCGTTCGGAAGCACGCGGATGCGCAGTATCAGCTGCTCGTGCTCATCACTTCTCTCAGCAGTGGCACCAACATGTCTCAGTTTAGTGAACTGTTGGAGTTACTGGAGTAAAATACACTCCGGGATATTGGTTTATTTCGATTCGGAGGGACTGTCAGGCATGTCTGAAAGTGAGTAACTTTAGTAACTTGTGGATTAAACACTGACGCAAGACACGAACTGTTTCGAACGATTCAGACCGGTTCGACCGGTTCACTAAAAAGAACCGGTTCAAAAGAACGATTCGTTCATGAACCGGCCATCACTACAGTCTGCAGTAGAGATGGAGGCGGCAAGAGAAAAGGTGAAGACTGAAGAGTGCAAGCTCCGCAAATAGCTACACACATAGAAAGAGCAAAGTGTGGGAGACATTTGCCGAAATAATGAAAGATGATGACCAAAGTGCTGGCTTTGTCATGTGTACTTCTTTCGATGCTATTTACACATTTTTGTTAGACGTCTATGGCCCAATGACGCTACGATGAGCATTTACTACTTTTAAAAAATGCGGATCAGGAAGCGGGTCGGGTACAATATTTTCTTTCTTTTTTTTTTGCGGTCCGAGTTGCGGACGGGTTAGTTGAAAATGTCGGTCGGGTGCGGGTTGTTTATACATTGACCCGCGCATCACTGATTCAGATGCGTTGTGGTGGATCGGATCACAAGTGGACGAGGGAGACACATTCCTGTTTACACCTGGTGTTTTAATCGTCTCTTTTGTTTTCTTTCAACCACTTCTGTCCTGATTCCTTCGAGGGGAGGGTCAATGGATGGTTAAATATATGGGATTTTCAGATCTTTGATCTAATGGGCAAAATAAGCTCGCACAATTTACATATGAACACGACGGAAAACATAGGGAGAGCATCAGCATTAGTTTCTGCAAGACCAGCCGGACGCTGTTAGTGTGTGTTAAAATCAGGAATGATGAGAGAACCAAACTTCTCGTCTTCAAACCAGACTTGGTTCTTCAGCCAAAGTTTAAATCCCGTCTGGCTAGCACTCTACTCAAAATGTTACTCATTAGGTCAGTAAGCGGAGAGAAGACATCTTTTGTGGCTGTTTGAACACATTCATCCACATGAGTATTTACACTACTAAAGCAATCCGGTCAAATGTGTTTTCAACTCCCTCTGGAAGTGGTTGAAAAAAGTGGATGAGCTCAAAACGTTTCAGACCCCATTTACACCTGTATTTAGAGTCGTCGACTTGTGATCCGATCAACCAAAATGCATTTTAATACCAGCTGTAAACTGAGCCATGTCTTTGAATGTGCTAAAACCCCCCATCCACCCCCTTTTCTGCACACGTAGAAACTTCTTAAAATGGACATCATTTCACCTACATGTTCAGTTGACACTCCTCTAAATTTAAAAATAGCTTAACATTTTTTATATATTTTTAGGGGGTAGAATTTTGTCCCGAATGTGTTTACTGAGATTCACTCCAGCATCTGTTGTGAGATGACCCTTCACGCTACCATTGAACACAAGAGATTCCCTTTACTGAAGTTCAAGAGTCTGAACCACACCGACTCTTAGCCAATCGCCACACCTTCACACGCAGACAATACTGCTATTGGCGCGTGTCCTCCGCTGAGCACAAAACAGGGCCGGTCATGGGATATCATCCACATTCTCAGATGTTTATGTCCCACGCCTTAAAACTGACAGCTTTGCTAAAACCAGCGACCTACATTCCACAGCACACCCAAGCCAGAAATGCCACAGCTCATAGAGTGAAACACTAATCGACTGGGAACCGTGTGAGTCCAGTGGTAATAGAAGCCGTTGTGCTGTATAATAAAAGAGACAGAATCAGGTAATGAACCCGTCAGATCTGAAATCTGACATTGGGGAAACCAAACGGCACCACACCCGGGGACTCTGGGTAACATGACAACAGTGGGGAAAATTAGAGAGATAACAAATAATAGCTTAAACTGATAACTCTGTTCTGTTCTTAGAAAAGGAACACTGCCCTAGGGAGTATGACATGAACAAAACATGGTATTACCATGGTACCATAACCGCAAAACATGGTATTGCCAGAGTACAAGTCAAAAACAAGGTATTACCATTGTGCAAGTAAAAAAAGCAGGGAATTGTCATGATAGATGTCAGGAAAAGGGTATCGCCATGGTACCACATAGTACAAAAAACATTGTGCAATTACCATGATCCACATATAAAAGCATGACATTGTCAAAAACATAATTATCATAGTACTATATCAAAAAGTGCAAGAGTACAAAAAAGGGATAAAAACCTGGTATTATCACAGTGCAAGAAAAAGGCATTGTCATGATAGATGAGTAGAAGTAAAATAATATGGTATTATCATGGTTTAAGTAGAGAAAAAGCATGGCATTGTCATGATAGAATGGTTTATTTTGGGTACTTTTCTGTTGGTAAAAAAAAAAAACTGTGAGTAATAATAATCAACAGAACATTTTCATTTAAAGCTGTTTGTAGAATTTAATAGAGATGTTGACCGAAGAGCCTGAACATCATACATTTGGTAGAAGAGGCAAGGTCACCTTTTCAAAATACTGCTTCTCATCTGAACAAAGAAAAACAGTCACCATTAATTTGACCAGAGCTGAAAGAACATTTAAACAGTGTTAATAGTAGCAACTGAGTCCTCAAACAAGGCTTTGTTCTTGTATAAATGCACAGAGAACGGCCCTCATCTGGAGGAAAAGGTCATCGGATGAAAATATTCCGCTGGAATTCCCAACTTCATCCCACATGCGGGATGAGACTGTTGTTTCTGATCAAGTGTGTGTAGTGTGTGTGTGTGGAGGGAGGTGAAGCAAAGCTGGAATAAGCAGCATTGAAACATTTGTGGTCTGACGAATGCAGAACCACCCAAATGCCCTACACCGTGAACCCTGCACAGATCCAGAGAGGACAGTTGTGAGGAATTTAACCATTAATTATTCTAACCATTAAGGATTATTGTCAGGCAAAGGTTTTGAGAGTGACAACAGCATTTAACTGTGGGTGTGAATCCCTAAATTATCATTCCAAACAGACTTGTATCAAAACGTTCAAATAGCATAAGGGACAAAAGGCTGTGAACATAAGTCTAGGCTTAAGTGTATTGTTAGGCTTGACGTTAAAGGGCTTCAGAGAGAAAACTATCAATCATGATTCATTCATCAGCTGACGTCAGAGATCTGCAGAACTTTCTCCACAGAGTCATTCAGACCCAAACGCAAGCAATCCAGTTTGAGTGGCCAGACAAGCAGCTCAGTTCTGTTATTAAAGGCATTAAAGGTGTATTACTGCTGCCTGTCAGACATGCCCTAAAATATGGCATTATTTTGATAAATGTCCTTAAAAGCATGATATTAATATGGTGCACACCCTAAAAACAAGGCATTAGCATGATACATATCCATAAAAGCATGATATTACTGTGGTATACAGGTCCTTCTCAAAAAATTAGCATATTGTGATAAAGTTCATTATTTTCCATAATGTAATGATAAAAATTAAACTTTCATATGTTTTAGATTCATTGCACACCAACTGAAATATTTCAGGTGTTTTATTGTTTTAATACTGATGATTTCGGCATACAGCTCATGAAAACCCAAAATTCCTGTCTCAAAAAATTAGCATATCATGAAAAGGTTCTCTTAACGAGCTATTAACCTAATCATCTGTATCAACTAATTAACTCTAAACACCTGCAAAAGATTCCTGAGGCTTTTAAAATTTCCCAGCCTGTTTCATTACTCAAAACCGCAATCATGGGTAAGACTGCCGACCTGACTGCTGTCCAGAAGGCCATCATTGACACCCTCAAGCAAGAGGGTAAGACACAGAAAGACATTTCTGAACAAATAGGCTGTTCCCAGAGTGCTGTATCAAGGCACCTCAGTGGGAAGTCTGGGAAGGATAAAGTGTGGCAAAAAACGCTGCATGAGAAGAGGTGACCGGACCCTGAGGAAGATTGTGGAGAAGGACCGATTCCAGACCTTGGGGGACCTGCGGAAGCAGTGGACTGAGTCTGGAGTAGAAACATCCAGAGCCACCGTGCACAGGCGTGTGCAGGAAATGGGCTACAGGTGCCGCATTCCCCAGGTCAAGCCACTTTTGAACCAGAAACAGCGGCAGAAGCGCCTGACCTGGGCTACAGAGAAGCAGCACTGGACTGTTGCTCAGTGGTTGCATGTCATTCGGAAATCAAGGTGCCAGAGTCTGGAGGAAGACTGGGGAGAAGGAAATGCCAAAATGCCTGAAGTCCAGTGTCAAGTACCCACAGTCAGTGATGGTCTGGGGTGCCATGTCTGCTGCTGGTGTTGGTCCACTGTGTTTTATCAAGGGCAGGGTCAATGCAGCTAGATATCAGGAAATTTTGGAGCACTTCATGCTTCCACCTGCTGAAAAGCTTTATGGAGATGCCGATTTCATTTTTCAGCACGACCTGGCTCCTGCTCACAAGTGCCAAAACCACTGGTAAATTGTTTACTGACCATGGTATTACTGTGCTCAATTGGCCTGCCAACTCTCCTGACCTGAACCCCATAGAGAATCTGTGGGATATTGTGAAGAGAAAGTTGAGAGACGCAAGACCCAACACTCTGGATGAGCTTAAGGCCGCTATCGAAGCATCCTGGGCCTCCATAACACCTCAGCAGTGCCACAGGCTGATTGCCTCCATGCCACGCCACATTGAAGCAGTCATGTCTGCAAAAGGATTCCCGACCAAGTATTGAGTGCATAACTGAACATAATTATTTGAAGGTTGGTTTTTTTTTATTAAAAACACTTCTTTTATTGGTCGGATGAAATATGCTATTTTTTTGAGACAGGAATTTTGGGTTTTCATGAGCTGTATGCCAAAATCATCAGTATTAAAACAATAAAAGACCTGAAATATATCAGTTGGTGTGCAATGAATCTAAAATATATGAAAGATTAATTTTTATCATTACATTATGGAATATAATGAATATGCTAATTTTTGAGAAGGACCTGTATGCCATAAAAACATGACATTAGCATGACAAATATCCATAAAAGCATGATATCACTATTTTTAATAGCACTTGAACACAGCTATGCAAGTAACGATAACCGTGCAGAAGTATCTGAGTGAGCACTCTATCCACCCTTCTCTGACAGCGTTACAATACAGCACACTGTATGTGCTGGGCGACTGTGTGACTCACTCTTACCAGTGACAGAAGGCAGAGAGGAAGAGAGCGAGAGAGAGAGAGAGAGAGAGAGCAAGAAAAAGAGAGAGAGAGAGAGAGAGAGAGAGAGAGAGAGAGAGAGAGAGAGA